>PVIC010048091.1:0-13617 GCA_004025085.1 Thryonomys swinderianus | reverse complement strand
TTTTTTTTTTTTTTTTTTTTTTGCTTTTTGGAGACAGGGTCTCGCTTTGTAGTTCAGGCTGGCCCTGAGCTCACTATGGTGCCCAGGCAAGCCGCCGCGAACTCAGCAATACCTCCCGTCTCTGCCTCCCGAGTGCTGGGATTACAGGCGTGAGCCACCACGCCCAGCATTATATGTGGTAACCGGGGATCGAACTCAGGTCCTTACAGCTTGCGAGGCAGGCGCCGGAACCACTGAGCCAACCCTCCGGCCCCGCACAGACAATTCTTGCACTTAGCACAATGCTACCGATTATAGCAATTTGTTAATAGAGGAAGGAAAGTATTTTGCTGTGATAGCACATACTTAACATCAAGGGGAGGGCATCTCAGTCACTGGGCTCTGTTTGGGCTGCAATTAAATTCACTTGCCCTTGTTTCCATTTAGTTTTGTGGGTTTTTTTTTTTTTTTAAGACAGGGTCTCACTTTATAGTTCAGGCTGGCCCTGAGCTCACTATGTAGCCCAGGCAAGCCTCGAACTCAGCAATCCTCCTGTCTCTGCCTCCTGAGTGCTGGGATTACAGGCATGAGCCACCACGCCTGGCACTGTGGTATGTGGTATTGATTGCTGATGGGCGTGAGTCTCCATGCCCAGAATTGTACATGGTTACCGGGGATTGAACCAAGGACCCTCCACTTGCCAGGCAGGCACCGGAACCACTGAACTAAATCTCCGGCCCCTCCATTTAGTTTTTAATGTAATGGTGTTCCTTTCCTTTGACATTCAATATCTGTTTGCTGAAAATATTTATGAGCTTAATTAGCTAGATATCAATTAGTAAACTAATAGGTTATTACATCATATATATCATGATATGAAGGATATCACTCATATATATGTATATATGTATGCATATAAATATATAATATATATATATATGATGCTATATAATTTATGTATAGTCCCGGGGATTGAATACAAGGCCTCCCCAACCTTTTTATATATATACATATACATATACATACATATATATATATATATATATCATCAACCCTTTAAAAAATTTTGTACTGTTAGGGGCTCAAAATTGCAAAGTTGCTCAGGCTGGACTTGAACTTATGATCATCCTATATTGATTTTTAAAACGTATTTTTCAGTGGCCTTGTGTTCATCCTGTGCTCAGTTCATGTGCAGATCATAAGCATTGGGGTTACCGGTATCCCCTCATCACACTTAAGCCACTGCCACACATTGAAGAAGGAGCAATTTTTCCCCCTGAGAACACGCTTATGTGTGTTGGCATGTTTCCTTTAATCTTTGTGTTTTTGGAAGCCTGTCATCATAGCGGATTTCACTTTGTTGTATTCTTCATTCTACCTTCTCTAACCTCCCTTCACCAGTCTCAACTCTAGATGCCCATTCTTGTACATACTTAATTCTCTGCCTCACCACTACTGGGAGGGATTATTGGGTACATTTATAGTGAGCATTTGGAAGAGTCCGCAGCTGTGTAGAGTAGGCACTAACTACTAGGCAGTATATATATATATATATATATATATATATATATATATATATATATACACACACTCTCGGAGTGTTTTGATGCAATCATTTTGTGACCACTTATGGGGCACAATCAGAAACATTTTAGTGCCATCTTAAACACCATTAAGCTTGGGATGTTTGTACTTTTAAGTGATGTGCTTGACCCATGGGGATTGGAACTGGAGTAAGGGTTACATGGAGGCAAGCAAACCACATAAAACCAGGAATCAGGTGTCTTTCACCTTGTGGATCTCCAGGAGAACTGTAAGTCCTAGAGAACTGCCTGTCTCATGGCTTGCACCTCACATTCCTTGATTTCTCCTTTGAGGTAACAACTGCCACACACACACTTATATGTAACTAATACATTGGTGTGGATTTTTCTTTCTTTACTATTTCAGATTGCATGAACGGCAACTCCTGCATTTTGTAGGCTTACTGATTAGTCTAACATTACTTAACTGAGCGTATGTTGGGAGGGGAAGGGGTGGAAATTGAACAGCTCTGTGGGCTCTGAGTCTGTCTCATGTTCTGAGCTCAGGATCATGCTCAATTAACATCTCTGGTGGGCCGCTCAACAATGTACAGACTTTACATCTATTGATGTCAGACTCTTACAATAACCACTTAGGGGAGACAAACTAATGTACATCTCATAGGTGTAAACACAACACTTTGTTTTATTGCATTACTTTAAAAATTTCATATATCAAATAATTGGATGTGGAGTTGCCAACGCAATAGATTTAAAGCAGAACATGAAAGTCTCTTTCACAGAAAGGAAAACTCATGAAAGAGGGGATAAAGAATATCTATTTTACTTGGATTGTTTTGTAATTATAAGTATTAGCTATTCACACTGAGCTGCACAGAGTCCCTTGCCTGAGGAGAGACTGGCATGGGCACAGATCCCGAAAAGGAGGGGTAGTGAGAAAGGGAGGGAAAGCTCCCTGTGCGACACACACGTGCAACTGCCTCAAGGTTCCAGACTGGAATGTTACTGTCATTATGACGGATGTGATTTTCATCTGACCTCAGCTGATGGCAGAAAATCATCCCCTTGGTGGGAAATGGAAGAGGAACCCAGCAGAGGGGCTGTCTTTGAATCCTGCCCTATGAGTTTGGAAAGGGGTTCTTAAGGAGAGCGATCACTAATTTCCACTCTCCTCTATTCGATTGTCTCCTCTCCTCACCGGCACGAGCCCTTCTGCAGTCCCTTTAAACCCAGGCATGTGCCGCTGAAGAGGCTTCCTGTGGCTGTGCACGGCCTGGCCCTGCAAGGTGGCTCACTGAAGGAAAAGGGCACCTGGAGAAGCAGCCCCCGCCCTGCCAGCCATCCCGAGAGCCCAGACGTGTGGTATCTGCCCCAAACTGAGGGGCCTTTGCTCGACTCGCTGAAGGGCAGGCAGCTGCCAAGAGCCCTTGCACGTGGTTTGTCTTGTTGCCGTCCTCTTCCTCACAGGCCTGCCCTCCCGACACTGTCCCTTCGTTCAGTTCTCTGTTCAAGGTGGCTGCTTCGCAGACTTGGCCACCTGCTCTAAAATGCTTCCTGCTCCTCTCAGCCACCTCGCCTTGCTTTATTTTCCCATTTTGACTCTTTGAAGCTCTATGATGTAGGGCCTAATAAATATTCATTTCTCTCCTACTGAAACATCAGTTCTGTGAGACCAGTAGCTTTGCCCACTGCTCTGTCCATAGCTGCTCTCAGGGTGTCTGGTACATAGTAGACATTTAATGAATAAAAGCTAAGCCCAGAGTTAGGCTCAATTCAGAATATATACTCGGGGAGAATCTTCTGTAATTAACTGACCTCTGCAACCCAGAAACGCTAAACCAAAAATAGAAAACACAAAGGCTGCTGGCTGTTACCCTCAGTCACTAGGGCATGGTTTCTGCACTTCAGAATCAGTCATATAAAAAGCTCTAGGCCACATCCTCCACCCCCCTCGGTGTGAGAATGAGCTGCGTTGACTTGCTGGACTGGTCATTTATCTGGCAAGAAGCAACGTATAACATGGGCCATTATGGTAGGAAAGGGTTTCAGTGCTTTGATTTGTATTTTAAAGGTCATTTCTAACAAAGTAGTTTATATCAAAGAGAATTCCTTGAATCTCTTCTATTAATAGCATCATTTAGCACCCCTGCAGCTCAGTAGAGTCTGTTTAGGACTCTGTCTCACCATGTTTTCACCTTCAGTGAAATGCAGTATAGAGAAGTGAATGTCAGTGATATACTGATATAAAAAAAATTTATCTTCAGGGGTCAGGGATTTAGCTCAGTGGTTCCAGCATCTGCCTCACAAGTACAAGGTCCCAAGTTTGATCCCTGGTCACTATTCACCACAGTGCCAGGCATGATGACTCACACCTATAATCCCAGAACTTGGGAGGCAGAGGCAGGAGGATAGCTGTGAGTTTGAAGCTTGCCTGGGCTACATAGTGAGCTCAGGGCCAGTCTGAACTTCAAAGTGAGACCCTGTCTCAAAAAAAAAAAATTTTTTTTGCCCTGTGGCCTGAGCTGTTAGAACTTAATCGATATTCCTCCTGAAAGTTTTGTTTTAAAATCCTTGGAGTTTTGAAAGCAGCCTAGAGGCTTTTCAAGACCACTGCACACTGATCCTGACCTGCCAGTGAGATTGTAACCAAGTGCGCGGCTGCCCAAACAAACTGCTTTACAGAGAGGTGGTCCCCACTCCTGGCACTGACAGGAGGGTAGCTTGTCCCATGGGCACACTGTGGCAGGCCCAAACTGGAAAGAACGGAGGGAGCAGCTGGCTTTGGCTGCCACCAGGCTTACTGAAGCTTCTCCTTTAGCTGTCCCTTGACGTCCATCTTACAGGTGCCAGGTGACCTGATAGCCTCCCATAGGATGCAGAGGCTGATGGCAGAGCCATGCCTGGCACTGTCTGCAAAGACTCAGGGAGGAAAAGAGCTCTGGGAAAGATCTGAGTTTGGTGTCAATAGCTGATGAGTGAATAAAGAACATTCAATGACATCCAGCTTGACTGAATCGATCTTCCTCCTGAAAGTTGGATTTCCTGTGACCTAATGTGCTCATTTAATATTATGTCTCCCCAAAGCCTCATATAGTCATAGGTGAGGCTTTTTCAGAGGTGCCTGGATCTAGAATGTATGATGCTGGGATTGATTCATGGTGCAGTACAAGGGTCAAGGGCACTTGGATTAAGGGTGTGAGTGCTGCTCCCCTAAGTAGCCTGGATAAGATATAAGGAATGGAAAGAGCTGTGGTCGTCTCTTGTTGCTTCTCTTACTTTCTGTCCACCATGAACTGTTTCTTCTCTGCGATGCCTATCTGCTATCGACCCTGCCTTGGGTGCCAGCCGATTATAGACTGAAACCTGAACAAACTGTGAGCTAACTAAACCTCTCCCCCTTTGACTCTGGGTGTTGGATATGTTGTCTCAGCAATGAGAAAAGTAATTTATACAGTAAGGAGTTTAGGAAAATATAGGCTTGCATTTTTAGGATCAGCCATTATGTATCAGTGTTTGACAACGAGGTTGTAGCTGGGGATGTTTCCTGGGAAAAGAATAATTTATGCCCCTTTGCCTAATCCCCTTTTTAAAAAATTTTTTAAATTTTATCTATTTATTTATTTATTTGTGGTACTGGGGATTGAACTCAGCCCCGTTATGCTTCCAAGGTAGGCATGGTATCACTTGAGCTAAGTCCCCAGCCCTTGCCTAACCCTTTTTTGAGAGGAAGGGACAGAGGCTATCCAGTTGTAAAGCTTCTCATTTGCATTTTGCATGCTTTCTTTGGGAACAGAGCTGAAATGATATTATATAGCCCAATGAATATTATCTAGTTGGTTTTACTTCTTTTTTTTTTTTTTCCACATTCAGGGCTCTTGGAGCCCTGTGCCAAGGAGAACGTCTTGCTGCTAACCAGTCCTTACCCACAACAGCAGTAATGTTTCTACTCACCTCAGCCAAGAGCTGTGTCAGGAAGGATTCTGTGTCCTGTGTATAAGGTGTTCAGTGCTTATTTCTTTATGAGACAGCTGGGCAAAATTTAACTATGGTGACCACCCACGGCCCTCTTCTCTTCTCCCCTAGGACTGGTTGAGTGCCTAAAATTGTGCCACGCAGAGACCTATGATGCCAGCAGTGGCCTTATCTTGAACTGGGGGCCTTTTGCCCATTACCCTAATCCCTTCTATTCCCTCCTATGGTGCAGCTTTTAAAGACCAGTCCCTCACTTAACAGATAGGAAACCAAGGCCTCGGGAAATAAAGAGTAGAGTTCCCAGTCATTCCCTGGATTTCTGACTCACACTCAGACTTTCTGAGACTTTATACAAGTGAGAAATGCTCAAGAGTGGTTTTCAAGGCGAACTGGCCTACGCTTGAAGTCTGACTTTGCCACATACCACCTATGTGACCTTGGGCGAGTTGTTTAGCCTCCCTTATCCGTGAAGACAAACCACACCACTTTCCTGCAAGGGTGTTGTTTAAAGATTGATGTAAAAAATAGTGCCAGCCACAGAAAGATATTGATAAAGATAGCCATTTTTGTTACTCACACTCAAGGATCCAAAAGCCTTGTCGTGCTGCAACAGAACATCAGCTCAAGATGGTTCAGCTTTCAAGAGTGTTCACCTGTTAATAGGGATCTTTTTTTTTTTTTTTTTTGAGACAGGGTCTCACTTTGTAGTTCAGGCTGGCTCTGAGCTCACAATGTAACCCAGGCAAACCTCGAACTCAGCAATCCTCCTGTCTCTGCCTCCTGAGTGCTGGGATGACAGGCGTGAGCCACCACGCCCGCACTTTGGTATGCGGTATTGATTGCTGGTGGGCGTGAGTCACCATGCCCAGCATTGTATGTGGTTACTGGGGATTGAACTCAGGACCTTGCACTTGCAAGGCAGGCGCCAGAACCACTGAGCTAACCCTCCGGCTAATAGGGATTTTTGACAGCAAAAAGCTATCAAGATTGAACTTTAAGAATGGGCTGGACATCCAAGCATCCAGCCCTGTGGGGAGAGTTAGGGATTCAGAGCAGCTGCACCTGAATGTGATGAGAATCTCTCCCCGCAGGAGGTTGCCCAAAAGGAAGTGAAAGGACAGCATCCTGTTGTTTCCAGGAAGTGGTTGACCTCAGATGGGGAGGGAGGCCATACACAGGAAAGCTCACTTAGAAGTGCTGAAGGGTTGGAGCCCAGCAACCGGGAATCCAGGGGACGCAAGATCATGCTTGGTCTGAACAGCTGACATCAGTATGATCTAGTAGGAGGCAGGGAGGCCGCAGAGCCTGGTCCCATCCTCAGGACCTAGAGAAGCTGGAGCTGGGGACAGACTGACGAATCCCAACACATGGGCAACTGCTTTTGCTCTTCCCTTTTAAGTCTGGCAAGAATAGCTGTAGTATGTTGAAATGTCAATTGCCATTTGTTCTAATTTGCATAAAGAGGTGTTGTATTTTTAAGTAAAGAATTTATAGGGTGAGAAAAAAACTAATTACATTTGAAACCATTGGTTTGTTCTAAATCTTCTTTTTAACCTTTTTTTTTTTTTTTTTTTGAGACAGGGTCTCGCTTTGTAGTTCAGGCTGGCCCTGAGCTCACTATGTAGCCCAGGCAAGCCTCGAACTCAGCAATCCTCCTGCCTCTGCCTCCCGAGTGCTGGGATTTCAGGCGTGAGCCCGCACACCCAGCACTGTGGTATGTGGTACTGATGGCTGGTGGGTGTGAGTCTCCACACCCAGCATTGTATGTGGTTATCGGGATCGAACTCAGGACCTTGTGCTTGTGAGGCAGGCACCGGAACAACTGAGCTAAATCTCCGGCCCTCTTTTCAACCTTTTTAATGTACCTAGAGATGTTTCACATAATTATAATCCACATGTCAATTCCACCTTATATTCTATTTCTAATATAGATATTTTCATATATTTTTATAAAAAACATAGCACAATACCCTCTTCATCTGAAATACTGTGGTGTTTCATCTAAATTACATGATGGGGCTCTGTTGGAAGCATCTGAGGTGCTAAAACTTTATCATGATTATCAGTTACTCTTTAAAAAGTATCTTTGGACATCTTTTTCTTTTAGATTCTTTTCCTCATTGTAAATTCCCAAGGTAGGTGTGGTACCACTTAAGCTAAATCCCTGGCCCTTCCTTATCATAAACCCCCCAAAGTTGAATCAGGAGATCAGATTTGGAAACAGCTCAGAGGCTCCTGGTTGATTAATGAATTTCATTTTGGAAAAATAAAAAGTAAAAGCCGAGCTGTTTCTCCTTACTACTGTACAAACCTAAAACACTCAAACTACATGTCCCTCAGGCACCAGACTTGTATCCAGCTCTGCCCTAGACATGGGTCCACACACCACATGTGTGCCTCAAGGCTACAGCAAAGCCAGCCTTGACCCAGCAGGGCTGCTGAGTCACGCTGGCCTCAGCCCAAGGCTGACCTCAGCCTGAGAGAGGCCTGAGGAGAGGCAGCTTCTTGCTCTCCTTGAGAATGTGCACCTTGTGCAGCAGAGGGGAACAAGATACAGAGGGGCCTGGAAAAAGAGTTTTCTGAGTGTAACATTTGTAATTATTGGGTATGGCATTGTTAGCTTTTTCATGATTTAAAAAAACAAAAACAAAACACTGTGTCTTTTAATTAGACATGGAGATAACCAGTTCGTTTGCCAGCTGGATTTCATTCATTCTGTTGGTGTAAAGGAGGCAGTGAAGTTAGCCATAACCTCTGTGTGGTGCTGTTGATAAGCTCCTAAGGGAGGGGCCTCCCTGCTGTGTCCGGCTCTGTCCTCAGCCCTGGCACAGCATCGCAGACGCAGAAGGCATTGGTTAAATTCACAAATGAGTGAATGTGTTCCTAGAAATGGGAATCTTCCAATAAATGAATCAATCCAGTGTTTGCTTTTGTTTTTTTCTTTTCAGGGGATTTTCTATCCAGGCTATCTGTATAGCTTTAAAAACATAGGTAACAAGCGAGACCCTGTCTCAAAAAAAAAAAAAACATAGGTAACAGTGGCAAACCAATATTTAACAGATTGTTAAAATATCAGTCAAATTCTAGGAATTCTCTTGTGAAACCCAAACTTAATCAGTACTTTTCTAGGAAACTATAGGATAGTTTTGAATTTGGTTGGTACACTTCTCTCTGATGAGGGAAGGAAGAAATGTGGAGTCAGCAAGATGCCCCAAGCTCTATCTCTAAATGGATTGGTATGAATTAATTATTACACACCAGGCAGGCCCCGCCCATGTCGGCTTTCCATTTTCAAGATTGTGTTTCACAAATCCTCAAATAACACTGGAAATTATTTCTCTTCCAAAAGTTGTTATACAATAAATGTATAGCTACTAGATTTTTATATGTGGCGTGCATGAAGCCAGTTTTCAAATCCTTTATATAATATTTTCCTTTTTCTGTCCTTTTTTTGTTTGAATTGCTTCATACACTTTTTATTTTTGTATTGGGGATTGAATGCAGCACCTTTGCACTGAGATGTATCTCTGGCCCTTCTTTTTTTTTTTATTTTGAGATTGATTCTCTCACTAAGTTGCTAAATTGCCTGCCCTGTACTAGGCTGAACTTGTGATCCTCCTGCCCTGGACTCTCCCAGTGTGCCAGAATTACAATCATGTGCCACCACACCTGGTGGCTGTTTTGCCTTTAACATGCAGCTGGGCTTGATTTGCTAATGTTTTATGTAGATTTTTTAACATCTATTTTCATAAGTAACATTGTTCTAGAAGTTTTTGTTATATGTTTTGTAGTAAGTTTTAAATTAAGACTATGTTAAAACCATACAATGAGCTAAAGAGCTTTCTTTTTATAAGATCTGGAATAGTTTGAGATAAGTAGAAATAATTATATGCAACTTATTCCAGAGTTGTAACATTTTATAGCATTAGGAAATGTATCACATTAGCAATATTATCAACTTAAAGGTAAAAATCGTATATGGCATTATATTAAAAATTAATACAACTAAGTAGGCTTTATAATAAAAAATTCCAATTGTAACAGGAACAGAAACTACCTAAATTTGATAAAGACTATGAGTTATAACCCAACATAACATCGAGGGAAAATTAAGGTTACTACCATTATAATCAAGAAGAAAGGGGGAATAGCCACACTCACTAATAGCAGTACTTTTTACAGTTTTTTAACTAATGTAGTAAGACTCCTTTCTTGTCCATCATTTTAACAACTGGTATAAATAGTGGGAAAGAGGATAAATTTTGCAGTACTGTATACTTAGAAAATACAGAAGACTCCATTAAAAAATAAGGACTCCAGCACCACCAACAAAATGAAACTAACAAGAAAAAACAGTGGAAGGGTAAAGCAAGTTCAAGCTCAGCCTGTGCAATTTAGTGATTAGGAGATCTAATTTCACAATAAAAAACAGAAAAAGAGATGGGACTATAGCTTAGTATGAAGGATTTGGGCTCAAACCCCAGTGCAGGTGGGGGGGTGGAGGGCTGGTTGGTGGGGTGAGTGGATAAGTGGGATTAGAGATTTTTAGCTCAGTTGCTGAATACAAGATGTATAGGTGCCCATCAGTTTTTCTTCTATAATGTACTGTTAGAGATAGGGAAAATAGAGTCTCCAAGTTATAAAATAACTCAGAAAAATTTATATTAGAATCAACTAGCCGTGCTGAGGCAGGAGGCTCAGAGGTTGAGACCAATTTGGGCAATTTAAGAAGAACTTGTGTCAAAATTTTAAAAATTAAATAAAAAGGGCTGGAGGTATAGCTCAGGGATAGTGTCCCTGCATTTGATCCCTAGTAGTGAGGGGGGAAAAAAGACTAAAAGAATTGTATTAAAAGAAAACTCTAGGTGGGCGTGGTGGCTCACACCTGTAATCCCAGCACTCGGGAGGCAGAGACAGGAGGATTGCTGAGTTCGCGGCGGCTTGCCTGGGCTACATAGTGAGCTCAGGGCCAGCCTGAACTACAAAGCGAGACCCTGTCTCAAAAAAAGAAGAAAAGAAAACTCTTAACAATTTATTGAACAATCTAAGTAAGTGGAACGTTATACTTTATTAATGTGTAGAGAGATCAATATATAAACACGTTATTAAATTAGTAGATGTTTAGTGCAGTTCAAATCAAAATATGCAGATACATTTTCTTTGGAAGTGGACTAAGGATTTAAATGTTCATATGAAATAAAATGTGCGAAAGTTTATTGAACAGGTTTGGAAAGGTCAGGGACACTTGACTTACTAGAGAGAGGACAAAACTCACTGTGAAACTGCTAAAACAAAAACAGTGTAAATGTAACATAACTGCAAGCACATGCACAGAGACAGAGCACAACGCTGGAGGACTTGTACTGTGAAATTCCTGTTTCAGTTAAGAAGAAAGGATATAGCTATAGCTATGTTTGTGAGTGTATGCATGCGCATGTGCATGCATGATCTAGATATTTAGGAGGTAAAGGTCCAATGTGAGATTGGCTGGATTTAAATGTCAATTCTGTATATTAGTGGCTATGTGTATTTGGTGGGTTCCTTAAATGCTCTCATCATTAATTTTCTTACCTATGTGAAGGACATAAATTTTTTAACAGCGCTTGGCATATGGAAATGTTCAGTGAATGTTAACTATTATTGTTACTTGTATTATTATTATTTCCTCACATTGTATAAAAACAGACCCCAAGTAGTCTGGAAATCTAAATTTGAAACATAAAGCAGGCCAGGCATGGTGGCTCAAGTCTGTAATCCCAGCACTCAGGAGGCAGAGACAGGAGGATTGCTGTGAGTTTCAAGGCTTGCCTGGGGTCCATAGTGAGCTCAGAGCCAGTCTGAACTACAAAGCAAGACGCTGTCTCAAAGAAAACAAAATTGCAATCTGAGGAGAAACTTTTTTTTTTTTTGAAAAAAGAAAAATGGCAAATGGAGATGAGCAATCATTTTACAAATGAACTTCAGATAACCAATAAGTGTGTAAAAAATGGGCTGAGAATTTTGCTCAGTGGTTCTGGCGTCTGCCTGGCAAGCTCAAGGTTCCAAGTTTGATCCCTGGTACCACATACCACAATGCTGGATGTGGTGGCTCACAGTGTAATCCCAGCACTCGGGAGGCAGAGGTAGGATTGCTGTGAGTTTCGAGGCTAGCCTGGGCTACATAGCAAGTTCAGGGCCAGTCTGAACTGCACAGTGAGACCCTATCTCAAAACAAAACAAAACAACCTAAAAAAATTGTGTAAAAAAATGCTTACCTATAATAGGTCAGGGAAATGCAAGCTATAATAGTAATAAGCTATCTTTTAGAATGTATCAATTTATGAGACTGATAACATCCAGCACTAGCTGGAGTAGGGGAAATGGGCAGGCCAAGGTCAGAAGGTGACCTGCTGCAGGATTTAGAAGCAAACTCATCTGGTGAATCAAATCAAATCACACTTGAACATACTCTTTGACCTGGCAGTCCCACTTTTGAAAATTGATCAAATATTTTTTTTCCTGTAAACCAAACACTTGGTGGTGGAAAGGGAGACCAAAATGAAAATTTCTTAAGGAAATGGATGAACTAATTATGGAATATTATATAACCCTATAAAGAATAAATTACAGGTACATGAATTGACCTAGTGTATCAAAAGCAAGTTCCAGAGGGGAGATATAATATCATTTACGTATCCCTTACATTTTTGTGTTATATTTAGATGTAGTTTGTCTCCCAAGGGCTAGTTGTTGGAGGCTTGGTTCTCAGTGTGGTTATACTAAGAGGCAGTGGACCTTTAAAAGCTGGGACCTGATGGGAAGTCGTTAGATCATTGGGGGCGCTGCCTTGGGAGGATTGAAGTTGTTCTGTGAAACTACGGTCAGTTCCTGTAAGTGTTGTTACAAAAGGGAGCTTGCCCCATGTGGGTCTCTGGCGTCCTATCTCACCCTGTGATTGGTCCTGCTCGTACATGTCGCACCATGGTGCCATCCACCTCTAGGTGACATGGCCCATGTTGGGGGATGGGCACCAGAGACTGAGCTGATGAGGCCGCCCAGCCTTGGACTTGTAGTCTCCAAGACTATGAGCTAAAGAAACCTCTTTCCTTTATAAGTTGTTTAGGTATTTTACTGTAGCAACAGAAAATGGATAAAGTGCCACCACACTAATCCATTTGGGCGTAATGTCCTTGGTAAACATCCTTGTGTTCTCTCTCAACTGATCTGTATTCCTTCTGGTGTGTTCAAGGTTTTGGTTTTCTCTGCTTTGTTTATCTGGCTGTCTTCCAGAATCTTTGTCCATTAGTGACTTCTGTTCTCTTTGAGTTTTAAATTTTATCTCCTTCCTTTTAAAAATATCCACACAGTGATGGTTTCTGGGATAGCAGGAAGCAAAGGTGACTTTAGCACACAGTCTTGAATGAGAAGCCTTCAGTTTTATGCTGTTAAATAAGAAAGGGGGGGCCCTGGAGATTTAGTTCAGTGGTTCCAGTGCCTGCCTAGCAAGCGTCCCTGGTTCAATCCCCAGTAACCACAATAGCGGGTGTGGTGATTCAAATCCACCAGCAATCAGTCCCACATACCACAGTGCCGGATGTGATCCCAGCACCCGAGAGGCAGAGGCAGGAGGATTGCTGAGTTTGAGGCTTGTCTGGGCTACATAGTGAGCTCAGGGTCAGCCTGAACTACAAAGCGAGAACCTGTCTCAAAAAAAAAAAAAAATAGGAGGGGAAACAAAAACAGCTCTGCAGATGTGTGTGTTGATTTATATACATGATCTATGAGCCGAATGAAGGTATGAGAAGGTATACACAAGAAATAGCGTTGGGTTTGACACCTAGATAATCTTGTTGACCTTTAATGGAAAGCCTTGCTGATTTTCTAAATAGCATTATATCACTTTTCAATTGTCGATGTGACCTGAATCCACAAGGCACTTTAATTACTATCATCATACTACTTTGTCGATTTTGAGTTATTTACTCAAAGTGTCAGTTATTTTCCTGTTGCTAACACCCACGATTTAGAGATTTATTTGGCTCAGTTTCCAATGGGTTCAGTTACAGTCAGGTGCTCCCGGGTAGCTGCTCCTCCCACGCGCCCAGCAGCAAAGGAGAAGGGAGGAGCTGGGAATACACCGAAC
>PVIC010048090.1:0-13636 GCA_004025085.1 Thryonomys swinderianus | reverse complement strand
AAGCATATATTTCCTCTTGCATCTAATTTGAAAATGCATTGCTCTTCTCTTTAAAGCCTTGCCCGCATTAAATTTCCATAGTGACTGCACATACTGCATATCTGTACATATATCACACCTTTCTGCTAATTAATGAGCAATAAAAATTGGTAGACGTGACTGACTGGGATCTTTTGTGGGGTTCCAGCAGTAGCCGTACCAGTCATTGCTTTCTCTCTAGTTCTGTCTTTAGTGTATTGTTTTTTCTTCAACCTTGCATCACACATACTCAGCACGTAGGGACTGGAGACTGCAGAGGTCTCTCGCACACTCCCATGTAGAAGGATTCCCCCAAAACACCACCATAAAAGCTGTCAGAGAAAGCAAAAAGTCACATAGAAAGGTAAACCCATTAGAATCACAGCAAACATGTCAATGTAAATTTTAAAGGCCAGGAGAGCACGGAGTAAAGTATTTCCAGACCTGAAAAGCAAACAACTTCCAATCCAAACTAATATATCCTGCGAAACTTTCTTCCAAAACAGATGGAAAACTCCAAAACAAAGAACACCTTAAGACAGGGATAGAGAACCTGTGGCACAAGATATTGATTTTCTTTTAAGACATAAGATATTAATGTATAGTTGCTTTTTCTAAACTAAAACATCAGTATTCAGATTTAATTGCAATGCTGGCACTTCACAATGAGTGGGTTTGGGTTGTAGCTTAGCACTCAGTTTATAAAAGGTTTGCAGTCACTTCCTTAAGAAACACATGCACTCCAAACAAGTACATCAAAAAAATTCTGAAGATATCTATATAGGGACAAGAAAGCCAACAAAGTGCTCGCTTCGGCAGCACATATACTAAAAAAGCCAACAAAGGCAAAAAACTCATATCAAATGAATGCATCAAACAAGACAAAAAGTTAAACAAAAAAAGCAAAAATAAAGGAATCGTCAACAGAAAATGAACATTGTGACAGGAATAAATCATTATCTTTCCTTAATAACTCTCAATGTAAATGGCTTCAATTCCCCAGTTAAAAGAACCGATTAGCACACTGGATCAAAAACAGAATCCAACAGTCTGTTACATTCAACAAATACATCTAATCCAAAAAGAAGTTCATAGTCTAAAAATTAAAGAGTGGAAAACAATATTTCATGCACCAGGATCCTGAAAGCAAGCCATTTTACTCTCAGAAAAAGTAAACATAAAGCTAAAACTTCCTGAAGAAACAAAGAAGGTACTATATACTATAATAGAAACAATCCAACAGGAAGAGATAACACTTGTAAATGTACATGCACTGAATATTAGAGCACCTAACTTCATAAAACAAATATTGATGACATAAAAGATCAGTAAAACCAATGCAATCATAATAAGTGATCTCACTACTCCACTTTCACAAAGAGATAGATCAACACAGAAATACCAGTGTCAGAGCTGAACCCCACCTTTGAACAACTAAACTTAACAGATAACTCCAGTGTTCTACCCTACTACAAAACCATTAAGGAGATTAAAACACCAATATTCCTCAAACACTCTAGTGAATCCAAAATAGAAGAAGTGTTTCCAGACATTTTTCTGGAAGCCAGCATCACTCATCCCAAAGCCAGACAAAGACTCAAATGAAAAGTAGAGGCTAATCTCCCTAATGAATATAAATGCAAAAATCCTCAATCAGCTGGGCATGGTGGCTCATGCCTGTAATCCCAGCACTCAGGAGGCAGAGACAGGAGGATTGCTGAGTTTGAGGCTTGCCTGGGCTACATAGTGAAGCTCAGGGCCAGCCTGAACTACAAAGCAAGACCCTGTCTCAAAAAAAAAAAAAATCCTCAATCAGATATTAGCAAGTAAAATACAACAAATCATCAAAAAGATCATACATTATAACTAAGTAGGTTTAACCCCAGGGATGCAAGGATGTTCCAACATACACAAATCAACAAATGTAATATGGCACATTAACAGAAGCAAAGACAAAAACCACAGACAAAGCTTTTGACAATATCCAACACCCATTTATAATAATAAAAAAAAAACTAAAGCCAGGTGTGGTGGTACATGCCTGTAATCATAGTTCTCAGGAGGATAAGGCACGAGAATCACAGCAAGTTTAAGTCCAGCCTGGGCTACACAGTGACTCTGAGACAAAACAAAACAAAACCCTAAAGAAAATAGTATAGAAGGATCTTATCTGAATCTGATAAAAGTCATTTATGACAAACCAGTGGCCAACATCATATTAAATGAGGAAAAGCTAAATACTTTCCCTCAAATTAGGAAGAAGACGAGGTTGTCCATTACTATCCCTCCTGTGCGATACAGTACTCAAAGCCAGAGCAGACAAGAGAAAAAAATAAAAACACGTATAAGGAAGATATCAAATTACTGTCATTGGAAGGATATAATCTTACAAATAGATGACACAAAATATTCTACCAAAAGTCCTAAAATAAATATCCAATTCAGTAATGAACCAGGGGCAAAATCAACACACAAAAATTAATAACACTCCTGTAGGCTAATAACAAATTCACTGAGAAAGAATTAGGAAAACAATACCACTCACAATAGCAACAAGAAAAATTAAATACTTAGGAACTAATTTAACTAAGGAAGTGAAAGACCCCTACAATGAAGACTACAGCAATCTGGAAAAGGAAATTGAAGAAGAGATCAGAAAATGGGAAGATATCCCCTGGTCTGGGATAGGCAGAACCATTATTTTCAAATGGCCACACTTCCAAAACTGATATATACATTTAGCATAATCCCTTACAGAGGTAAGGAAAATGGTCCTAAAATTTGTATAGAATCAGAAGAGACCAAGAATGGCAAAAGCAATCCTGGGTAACAAGTACAGAGAAGGATACATCCCAAGGCCTGACTTCAAGTTACACTACAAAGATACACTGATAAAATCAGCATGGTATTGGCACAGAAACAGAAATGCAGCTCAAAGGAACAGAGCAGAGGCTGTGCAAACAGGCCCAGGAACATTCAGCCACCTGATCTTTGCCAAAGGGGCCAAAAACATACACTGGAGTAAAGGTAGCCTCTTTACCAAATGGTGCTGGGAAAATTGGCTTCTGACATGCAGAAGTCCGAAGCTAGACTCACTATCTAACCCTGTAGTAAACTAAAATCAAAATGGATCAAAGATCTAAACATTAAAAGAGAAACATGTAACCTACTAGAAGTAAATAAGCAAAATTCTTGAAGTTATAGGTGTAGTCAGGACTTTCTGAACAGAACTCCCATAACAGCAAAAGTCAACAAATGGGATAATATTAAATTTAAAAGCTTCTGCAGACTGCGGATTTAGTTCAGGTGGTACTGTGCCAGGGCACACAGGTGCCCAAATTCAATCCCCAGTACTGCAAAAAAAAAAAAAAGAGAGAGAGAGAGAGAAAGAGAGAGAGAGAGAGAGCTTTTGCAAAGAAAACAACTTAAAAAAGTGAAAAGACAACAGCAGAATGAGATAACGCTTTCACACTTTCATCAGCTACATCTCAGACAGAGCTCTAATATCTAGATTATACAAAGAACTCAAAAATGATTAGATATTTTCCTCAAAATAAAAGACCCAGTGTCAAACTGGGGAAATCACAAAGAATAGACGCTTTTTAGAAGATGAAATACAAATAGCCAATGAATACATGAAAAAATGTTCAACTTCATTGGCTATTTAAGAAGTGCAAATTAAAACAACACTGAGATTTCATCTCATTCCAGAAAGAATGGCCATCATCGAGAGATCAAATACAAACAAATCCTGGTGAGGCTATAATGAGAAAGGAACCCTCTTACATTACTGCCAGGAATGTAAATTAGTACAACCATTATGGAGATCAGCACGGATATTTCTCAAAAGTCTAATGCAAGAAATCTCACTTAATCCAGTGGTTCCCTTTCTAAGTATCTTCCAAAAAGAGTTACAGACATCATATTAGAGTAATACATGCATACCAATGTTTATAGTAGCATGATTCACAACAGTTAAATTTTAGAAGCAATCTACATGCCCACCAACAGAAAAAGAAAATGTTATATTTACAGACAGAATACTACTCTGTCATAAAGAAACACAAACTTGAGGGCCGGAGGGTTAGCTCAGTGGTTCTGGCGCCTGCCTCGCAAGCGCAAGGTCCTGAGTTCGATCCCCGGTCACCACATATAATGCTGGGCGTGGAGACACGCCCACCAACAATCAACACCACATACCACAATGCCAGTAGTGGCTCACGCCTGTCATCCCAGCACTCGGGAGGCAGAGACAGGAGGATTGCTGAGTTCGCAGCAGCTTGCCTGGGCACCATAGTGAGCTCAGGGCCAGCCTGAACTACAAAGCGAGACCCTGTCTCCAAAAAGCAAAAAAAAAAGAAACACAAACTTGAGAAATTTGTAGGAAAATGGATGCACCTGGAAAATATAATGTTAAGTGAAATTAATCAGATACACAAAACTTGTGGTCTCTTATATGAGAAACCCAATGGACAAACAAAAAGCAAACTAAAACTACTTGCCCTCTTTCTCTTCAGTGCTCACCGAGGAGGCCAGTTAGGCCTCATTCTTCCCACCTGATCTCTACACAGGACACTTGGTAGCAGCCAGAATGTCCTTCAGTGGGTGAGCAGATTCACTGTGGTACACGCAGACAATGGATTATTCTGTGTCAATAGAAACAAGTTATTGAGTCCTGAAAAGAGATGGAGGAATTTAAATGCATATTACTCAGTAAAAGAAGCCAATCTGCAAAGGCTCCACGCTGTATGATTCTAACTCTATGACACTCTGGAAAAAAGGCCAAATAGGGGAAGATCAAGGGTTGCTTGGGGTCAGAGATGTAGGTAGGGGTAAGGGAACAATGGGTGGCGCAGAGAGAACTCTACCTTTCTCTCCATTTTGGTGTGACCCCAAAACTACTATAAAAATGTTCAAGTTTCAAAGGAGAGAAAAGCAAATATAATCTATCAAAGCAAATCTCTAAAAATTCTAGCAAAGTAAATGTAAAACTAGCAAATCTCTAAAAACTGATGTAAATCCCTAAAACTTCCAGTAAAAGGGGATATTTCATAAAGATAAAAAAGGTCAATGCATGCAGAAGTTATAACAACAAATTTGTATACATTAAACAGCAAAGCAAATCTTACCAGGTGTGAGTATAAAATGTTATTCTAAAATATGTGTTTATACAAAACTTGTACATATGTTCATTGCAGCAGTATTCGCAGTAGCTAGGAAATCCAAAGTGATTAATCAACCCAACTGATTAATGTACAAACTAAATGCATAGAATACCAAGAGCACAAGAATACCAATAATACATCATATGTAAAAACTTCACAAGGCAAAGTAAACAATCCACAGAGGGAAGAGACAAGCTACAGAATGGAAAAATAAATTTGCCAGTTACTCTTTGGGCAGAGGACTAAACCCAGAATATATAAAGAACTCAAATTTCAATCCCCAAAAGCAAGTGGTCCAGAGGAAAAAATGGGTGAATGAACTGACCAGATACTTCATAAAAGTTCAAAGGCCAATAGGGACATGAAATGCAAATCAAAATATCTCGCTCCAGTCCGATTGGCTATCATCAAGAACACAGAAAATAACAAATGCTGGTGAGGAGTATGGACAATAAACCATTCTATGGTGGTGGGGGGAATCTAAACTAGTACAAGCACTGCAAAAATCATGACCAAGATTCTTCAAAACGCTAAAAATAGAAATTCCATTTGACCCAACTCTACCTCTTCTGGGTATCTTCCAAAAAGAATTAAAGTCATTATACCACAGTGACAAATGCACACCCATCTTTGCAGCACGTAATTCACAAGAGCTAAGCTCTGGAAAATGCTCAGAAGCCTATCAACAGACAAATGGATAAATAAAATGTGGTATATATACACAATGAAATTTACACACTTTACAGAATATAGAATATGATACGTAACATAATGCATGTTAGTCAACATTACATATTATTTACATATAACATTGTTTAAAATAATTGTTGATATCAATATTAATTGATAAGTTAATAACTGACATTGATTTATTCTAATACTGTTAACAGTGATATCACTGATATATAATAATTTATATATACGTATACACACACATACACACAATGGAATGAAAAAGAATGAATTCATAACATTTGCAGAAAAATGGATAGGTCTTGAACCTCTAAGATTAAGTGAAATATACTGGTACAAATTCTCAATGTGGAGTGTAATTTTGATATGTATATATAATGTACCAATAAAATGTAAAAAAAAAAAAGATATACACAGGGTCAGGGATTTAGCTCTGTGTTTCCAGCATATGCACAAGGTCCTGAGTTCGATCCCCAGTATCACATACCACAGTGCCAGGCGTGGTGACTCACAACCATAATCTCACCACTCAGGAGGCAGAGGCAGGAGGATTGCTTTGACCCTGTCTAAAATAAAAAATTAAAATTAAAAAAGATATACACATATGCCCCAGTTCCCCAAAATGAGTGTAAATATCCTGAAACAAACATATATCAGGGGAGTCCATTGAGTACTGTTCAGCATAGAAATAAAGGAAGCTCTGATGCTCTTTACTAAATGATGAGCCCTAGAAACACAGTATGTGTAAGAGGCTACCACAAAAGGGCACATACTGCAGGACTCCAGTTCTACAGAGCACCCAGACTGAGAACTCAATGGTTGCCAGGCACAGAGGAAGGAGAGGTAGGGAAGGGCTGCTGGTGGATATGAGTTTTCATGCTTTGTTTTATGAAGAGGAAGGAAAAAATCTTCCAGAGTAACAGTATATTACACAAACCTTGGGCATTCAGTAAAAATCCCTGAACTGTACACTTTAAATTGGCCTTATGGTATATGAATTATTTCTCAATTTTATAAAAGCTATATAATTTAAAAATATGTCAGAAATAAAAGAAGAAACAGAAAATCTACAATTAGAGTTGGAGAATTCCTTCTCTGGGTCACTGATGAAACATAAAAGCCCAAATCGGGGTGGATACACATTGGAACACCATGATTCAAAATCCATGCTGACAGCTATGTCTGGTGGTGCACACTGTAATCCCCGCTGTTCAGCCGGCAAACTCAAAGCCAGCTTGGGCAATTCTGTGAGATCCCATCTCAAAATAAAAACACAAAGAGCCAGGGATGTCGCTCAGGGCAGAAGGCTTGGGTTCAATTCCCAGCATAAAAAAAAAGACTTTGGTTTACAAACACAGGCAGAAAACTACACCCAGCAGCCAAGACAGAACCAAGCCAGAGGCTGAGCACATGCTTAGCATTCCTAAGTTTCTGGGCTCCATGCCCAGCACTGCAAAAAGGACATTTTTTTTTTACTTTAAAAAAATTTTTTTAATGTATACTTATTAGTGCATGGTTGCATATGGAATATTTACATTTCTTGTGTGGAGTTGGTACGTGCTCTTAACACATTTTTTTTTTTTTTTTTTTGCTTTTTGAGACAGGGTCTCGCTTTGTAGTTCAGGCTGGCCCTGAGCTCACTATGGTGCCCAGGCAAGCCGCCGCAAACTCAGCAATCCTCCTGTCTCTGCCTCCCGAGTGCTGGGATGACAGGCGTGAGCCACCACGCCCGGCTATGAAGCCATTTTCTTACCAAAGACTCAAATTTCCTTTCTTTATGGCACAGTGGTACTTTGTTGTGGGTAATGTTGTGTGTTCTGTATCCATCTGTCGATGGACTATGACTGAATTAAAGCCACAAATGCTTGAGCCCTTGTTCTGGCCATGTCAGGGTTTGTGCTTCGATACTTCCATCACACCTCGTGTCAGAGATGCAGAAATCTGGGTACAAGAGAGGGGGAACTACCATCTTGCCCCTGACCTCCCTATTTACCACTGCTCAGTATTTAATTCAATGTTTTTCTACAAATTTAACCAAAATCTTTATTCGTATTAAAAAAAAAATGGTAGCCGGGTGTGGTGGCTCATGCCTGTAATCCCAGCACTCGGGAGGCAGAGGCAGGAGGATTGCTGAGTTCGAGGCTTGGCTGAGCTACATAGTGAGCTCAGGGCCAGCCTGAACTACAAAGCGAGACCCTGTCTCAAAAAAAAAAAAAGGTACTGGAGTGATTAAATCTGACATGGACATCAACAAAAAGAGATAAAATACTTACCATGCACAATACAGTGGGGGTTTTGTTTTTCTTTTTGTTTTTAATAGCAGCAGTTTATTGAACTCTTACTCAAGGTTGAAGCTGTGAGTCTCCAACATGGAACATTTTTATATCAATATTCCTAACCTGCCTTCAACCCCGTGAAGAAGGCAGAGACCCAGTGCCAGAAAGCAGCACGACGTGGATTTGAATAACCAGGCCTCAAGAATCTGAGCAGTGACACGGCCTCCATGGTGGCACCACGATGTCACCCTGTCTCCACAGTCTGGGCCTCTGCGGGACACGCAGCCTGAAGACAGATTATCATCCCAGACAGCCGCCTTCACAGCAACCTTAGGAAGCAGGTGGCACAAGGATCACAAGGATTTTATAAACCAGGAAACCAACGCAGGTGCGTAGGCAAGTTCCGGTCACCCAGCGTGAAGAGAACATCAGCAATTCTCCAGACAGGCAAACAGCAGCCCTGAACACATCAAGGCCTCCGTGAGCTGAACTTGAAACTGAAAAACTACAACTTTGTCACTGAACGAACAAATTTTTATTCTCTTATTAACTTACAGGATTTTATGATTAGGATGATAAACACAGGCTTCTACTGGTCACATTCTCATCAACATTTGCTTAGTGTCCCGACGGCCATCGTGATGGCCCTCGTGAATAACGTCACTGAGGAGGAGAGCCGCCCTGGAACTTGGCTAACGGGGATGCCCGTCCCGGCCATTTCTCTATGTACACGATCCCTCCTCTCCGGCACAAGGAAGCGGTCAGGTTTGCCTCGCACAGGGCAAGACTCTGCATGAAGATGTCTCAGTGTCACCAGATGCACATTGTAAAGGAGTAAACTGACACTCAGAGGAGGTAAGGGATTTACCCAAGGTTACACAGCTAGGAAGCAGAAGATCGAGAATAAGAATCCAGGTCTCTGCTAGCTGAGCCAGTGTCCTAGCCATGGGCACAGGGGCCCCGTGGGCTGGCACTTTCTGCCACTAGATAAAGCTGTAACAGAAAGCAGAGTAAGATGGAAATTCCCAGAACTTTGGCCCTGAAAGGGCCCCTAAGAATCATCCGATCCATCCATTACATAGATAGGCAAACTAAGGACCAGCCAAAGAAAGCAACTTGCTGAAAGTTACACAGCTGAGAGAAGGTCAAGACCAGAAGCCAGGTCCATCATAACCCAACTGGGTTTGGAGAACAATTTGAGGATACCGCTATACAGACCACAAAATGATCAGTCCGTGGAATTTTCCCCCCTCAGCAGGCCTAACCTTGAGGAGTTTACCATCTGGCTAGGAAAACAGGTATGTATGTATAAGGGGAAACAGAACCAGTAACATAAAAACATCCACACAGGTAGCAAAAACTGTAACAAGAACTTAAGAGCTGGCAGTGCGCAGCAGGGCTCCTGTGTTGGGAGGATTCCTGAGGGAGAAATCAGGAAAGCTGGGATTCAAGGTATGAACAAGAGTCTGACAGATAGAAAAGATGCGTCAGATCAGGAAAGAGTTGACTATAAAGGGGTCCTGCAGGAGACAATGGCAAACCTGGAAGTGAAGGTTGGGTCCTGGGAGCTTGGAGCCTTCAGTGCCAGGCTATGGTTTTATAACTCGGGCCTAGAATAGGCCTTCAAGCTTTGGGGGGAGCAGAAAAGCTAGAGGTCTCAGAGCTCTCCCCAGAATTCCAGGAGTGGCTAATCATATGGGACAACGACTGATAAAACACTACTAGTGTTTTACATCTGCAGGAAAAAAATCACAGCCACAAGCACATGTATTTTTGAACAGTCCTCAAGTCAAACAGGATCAACCCAGGCACTCTGCAAATACTCTTGTTAGTGGTCTGTCTCCTCCTTGGTCTCCCACAGTCCCCCTCGGTGTTCTCTTTCTGTTTTCCACTTCCACCCGTGTCTCTGGAGTTGGAGGCAAGTCCACAACTGCAGGCACCACTGCTGTTCATAAAATGAGGGGGAAAGCAGCCAAAGCCAGGGAGGACACCCTGAGACTCTGAGTCTTCACTGCAGCCTGGAGAGAGGCAGTTCTACAACTTGCAAGGTCAGAGGTGACGCATGAAGAGCAGTGCTCTCCCTGAGCCTCAGTTTCCCCATTTGACAGGAAGGGGCTGGAGATGGAAGCAGCATGAGACCAAGCTTTGGATGCCTGCTAGACCCTGTCCGGCCATCTTCACGTCTTGGGCCCGGCGGGCAGTGAAGGGGCAGGGGACTGGCCTTTCCATCTGTGCCTGAAGCTCTGTGCAGCACAGAAAGGGGCTAGGTGTGGGACCCGCAGAGTACCTGTCAGCTTCAGAAAAGCCCAGTGGTCAGATGGGATCCTGTCAAGGCGTTTCTGCACAGGGTCCTGGCACAGGCACAACGTCCCTGGGGCAGCTGTTATGGCATCCTTGGATCCATCCATGGATCACTCCCGGCTGCTCGTCTCCTGGCTGGGGCTTGCCATGGGCCATCCTGGGCTCCACGGGCCTCCCCTACTTCTCAGCCTTGGAGGATGATAAAGACCTTTATCCCTAGGTCACCTGTTCAGGAAGGGGCAGCATCCTGGGCCCAAGATATGTGCTTCTATGAGCTGGCAAGGGCACGGAATGCTTGGAGAATCCATGTGCCGGGTCCCCATTGTCTGGGGGAGCTGGGAGGTCACTAGGAGCCGGATGTAGTAGCCACCAAACACTGCTAGCAGCTGGCAAGCCATTTCCTAAAAGAAGCAGAGAAGCAGAGTAAGGCAACCAACAGGAGGCACCTGGAAGGCAGTGGAACCGAGGCACGAAGGACAGCATGCTGTCCTCCTGCTCCCGACCCCTAGGGCTGATGTCACTGAGAAGAACCAGGCTAGCCCAGCAGCTGCGGCTCTGGGAAGACCCTGGCCTGTCTAGAAGCCCAGCTCTGCAACTGCATAGCTCTGAGAACATGCAACCTGGTTCTGTAGACCCAAGTAGGGGAATTAATCGCTGCTTAGCGATAACAATATGCATAAAGGCAGGATGTGGCTCCGGGGTGGAACCGATGTTTAACATACAGAGGTCCTGAGTTTAATCCCCAGCACCGCTAGCAAGACACACAAAAAGCTACACAACTCAAAGCACTACAGAAATTACCAATGCTACACACACACCTTCTTCATTTTCAAACACGGAACTTACTCACATTGGTAGAGTTAGTAATTACGAAAAAATTTAAAAGGCAAAGAGGGAGCTCTAGCTGTTCTACCCTGCACTCTGCGCAAGCCCTGGACAGGCCACACTGCTACACCCATCTTCACGGTGATCCCAGACAAACAGCAGTACGCACCTTGTGGAGACCAGTGAAGGCAGCAGGAGCACAGCAAGAAGAGGCCCTATGCCAGGGTCTGGTGCCCAGTTTGTCTCATCACATTATTATCATGATTATGATGACTCCAAAAATCAGAAAATGTGCATGGTTTATAGGACTAGTTTTTGCTCTGAGCCATGCTTTGTGCTCAAAAATGTTGAAAACTTCATAGTCTACCACTCACAAATTCAGAATGGTCCCCTCCCCAACTTAGTCCAAAATTAACAACGTGAGAAGCAAAGAGTTGTCACAAGAACCAGCCTGCTAAGAGCCAGCAGGGTTGCCTTCTCCCCTTGGCTTCGCCACATTCTCTCTCTGTGGCTGAGGGCGAGGCAGCTAACCTCTTAGCACCTGATTTCACCCATCAAAGAAGAAACAGCCGTCCATGCCATAAATAGTTTGCCAGTAAAAATCTGTAAAAATCTAGGTGGCCACTCTAACTCTTTCTGTGTTTCACAGACCCTGGCCTCTCATGGAAGAGGAAAGTCTGCCTATACTGAGCTGTGGGCAGTGACTGCACTTCCCTAGCTAAAGGGTAAGGGCAGTTGCTTTGACAGTATGTCCACATATTTGACATTCATAATGGCCTATTGCTTTGAATTAATTTGGAGAAATAATTGAAAAGACCCACATATAAAAGGCTACTACTGCACATAAACCCACACAAGCATGCATGCCACAATAAAGTATATGACCTTATTAATCTTTCTGCTCTTTAAATCAAAAAAAAAGGAAATTGAATACAAGAGATTATCATTTTTTCTAAAACATAGTCCTATGAGCAGCCCCTGCACCCACCACCAGTGCAAAAAAAAAAAGGCAATTCTGGGCTGGTTTGGACACTGGATCCCCAAGGCTGTTGGCTGAAAAGAAAATGCAAGCAACCTCTTCAATTCCAAGCCACCCTTCACTGCTTGCCCCTGACAGTGGGCCTATCCTCATGGTCTCAAGAAAGCAGCATGAACAATAAAACACACTATCAGATATCTGGTCTACCAGCAATCAGTGAGACCCAAGAGGGAGCTTTGGTGGATGGGAGGACTACAATTCAATTCTAAAAATCGTATCAGAACCAAACATTGAATTACCACTTAAATTGATAGATGAATGGATGGATGGATGGACAGATGGTTGATCAAGTGATTGGTTTTTAAGACCAAATTAGTCATCATTATTGGTGGTGTGAACTATAATCCATCAAAGTAGCTATCCATTCAAAGTAACTATCAAAAAAAGAATACCTAAGATATTTTAGAATGCAACAAAAATCCTAATGATATAAGATGATTTCGATAAACTGTTTTTAAAGGTTTTGAAGTGAACAAAAAGGAGATTGACAGATACGGTCCCCAAGATTTAGATGGTCTCCACTACCTAAGAGAAACCAGGAACATGGAAGTTGAAGCCACCACATGGATGTGTCTGTATAGGTACCCCATGCAGAAGGACCAATACCTGTGGCTCAGCCTCGGGCACAAGCTGGTACAGCTCAGTCTGCAGGACTGATCTCTCCTGAGGACTGGTGTCTCTGATGGGCAGAAGAGGAGCATCCTCCAGGTCCCCGGGCCCCTCCGCCACTGCAGGGCTCACCCCCGTTTCTATGACAACACACAGCTGGCTGAGTCTGCTTCGCAGCAAGGACTGCAAAGGAAACAAAGGGGCATAGTTGTGTCCTAAACTGGCCAGGACTGGGAGGTGTAGGACTGAGCCGCAAGCTCAGAGGAAGATGGCTCCAGCTATAGTTGCCAGCACCAACCTCAGAAGCATCTACCACAGGCCAAATCAGTGAGATACGTCACTACCTCCAAGGCCTCCAAAGGTCCCTATGAGCTTCTACAGGACTTTTCCTTCTAGGCTCTCATCAGTCATTCAGAGAAGCCTTAGATTTTTTTCAATGACCTTTTGAAAGTTTTTTACTATGAAACTTTCCAAACAGATACAACCTATGTGATGTCTACCTATCATCCTGCTTCAACAACTGTCAGCTCATAGCCACTCATTTCATCTCTACCTTCTGAATAAATGTCAGAAAGGTACTTTGAAGACCAGGCACAGTGGCAATGCCTACAATCCCAGCTGCTTTAGAGTCTGACACAGGAAGATCATGAGTTTGAAGCCAACCTGAGCACCTTAGTGAGATCTTAACTCAAAATAAAAACAGCCGGGAA
>PVIC010048089.1:0-12516 GCA_004025085.1 Thryonomys swinderianus | reverse complement strand
GTGTTAATTGTTGGTGGGCGTGTCTCCACACCCAGCATTATATGTGGTTACCTGGGATCGAACTCAAGACCTTGCGCTTGCAAGGCAGGCACCAGAACCACTGAGCTAACCCTCCGGCTCTGGAAGGCTATTTTAAAAAAAGATTTATTTTGCAGCACCGGGGATTGAACTCAGGCCCTTGCGCATCCGAGGTTGGTGCGGTACCACTTGAGCTAAATCCCCAGACCCCTAAAAGATATTTCTGGTTCATTTAGAAGTACCTGCTTGTTAATCTTAAGCACTTTTATAAGTCAGGCCCTATGCTTTTTGGAGCCAGACAACAATCTCTGGGCACAAAAGCCTCACAATTCAATTAGATGATTTAACTTGGGCATTTATAAAAGTTCTTTCCATTTTTCAAGCAGTCCAGGTTTCATAAGGAGTAGACGGACCCCTGATTAGTGCTCCCTGTAAGCCAGGGTCAGGCCCCCCAGTTTTCGAGGGCACCTTCTAGAACCCTTCCCAGATCCACGCGGGAAGCTGAACCCTGACGCCCCGGCTCGGAGGCCGATCGGAAATCCCAGTGTGCCCGGTGTCTGAGGCCGGACTCCTGACCTGTCCCTAAACGTGTCCCACCGGCAGTTCCACCGCCTCGGTTAGCTCCGACGCCCACCTCTTCCTCGCACTTCCACACACGCTGTTCGAGAGTGCCGTGCCGCCCTGACCCCGCAGCGGGGCGAAGCCGCAAGCCTCCCCCCTCAGACCCCGCAGGCACGGCCGCCTCGGCCTTCCCGCCTGCGCCCCAACCGGCTCCCAGTCCGCCCTCGGCACAGAGGAGGCGCCGTGATTCTGCGTCACGTCCCGCCCCGAGGCTCCCGAGGAGCCGTGTCCTCGCACCACCGCCCGCAGGGCCCTTGCTGAGGAGCAGGCCTCCCGGCTCCTCCTCCTCTCGATCTTCCTCCTGGCCGCCCTCCACACACTCCTGGGCAGCCTGCTCTCCCCAGGCTCTCTTGGCCCTCCTGTGTCAGGCCCTTCGCACTTGCTGACCTCTTGATGTTCTGATGGCCCTTGCCGTTGCATCAGTATGACTCCTGCCAACTCTTTTAAAAGTCTTTGTGGCTGGGCGTGGTGGCTCAAGCCTGTCATCCCAGCACCTGGGAGGCAGAGGCAGGAGGATTGCTGTGAGTTTGAGGCTAGCCTAGACTACATAGTGAGTTTAGGGTCAACCTGAACTACAAAGCGGGACCCTGTCTCAAAAAAAAAGTCTTTGTACAAATGCAGCCCTCTCTGGGAGGCCTGCCCCAGCCATAACACTCAGGACTTCCTGTCTGCCCTCCCTAGCCCCGTCACTGTGGTCTTGTTCCCCACATTTGTCTCCTCCGGGCCTTCCAGACAGTCTTCCGAGTCCCTCTGTGGCTGGCCTGCCCCGCCCCTTGCGGAGCGCCCGCTGCAGGGGTTTGTGTTCTGTCTGTGCAAGGCTCGGGCACCCGCAGCAGTGCCTGGGCAGTGACGACCGGGGGCGCCTCCGCAGTCTTTCCAGTGCCTCACGTTGTCTCCTCAACGGTGAGTAGCATGAATTCCTCGGGAGCAATTTTCAAAATGCTCCAGACCCCACCTCCCCAACTCTTCATATGCCAAGCAAACAGACTCAGAAGCTGGCGGCTCCTGGGTGCTCCTGGTACTTGCTGAGCTGTGGATCAGCTAGTCACAAAATACCTGCCTAGAGGCGCAGTGGAGAACCCGGAGGGGTATTCAGAGACAAGGTGACCCACAGGGAAAGCTGAGACCATCCAGCTGGGCGATAGCAACAGGAAGTATAGGAGGGGCCACGGCAGGGGGAGCCGAGGGCTCCAAATCGGGCGAAGAGTCGTGCGTGGCCCCCACACCTCTAACGGGGAGCCCGAGGCGGAGGCCGCCTGGAGGGTCTTCCGCTAGTGCTGTTTTCTGTGTGCTCTGTCCTCATCAACAAGCATCTTCAGGCAGTTTCTGGCTCCTATCTGAGCATTCTTACCCTCAGATCATAGGCAAGCAGCCCGACTGGTTTGGAGGGAGTGGACAGAAAAGTAAAGCCCTTCTTCCCAAGCTCCGCCCTCTGGCATCCTTCCTGCACAGCAAAGACGCTGAAACGGTGTCTCTCTCCCTCGGCCCAGGGAGGCCCACGTAGCCGCTCCAGGAGGCCTTTGCATGAGGTCCCCGGGGGTCAGAGAGGCCCCCCCCACAAAACAGCTGCCGCTGCTGCTGCTGCTATTAGTGCCAGAACCCTGGCTGGGCAGCCCCTGTGTTCCAAGAAACTACAGCTTAGGTCAACAGAAGGACAAAAGTATATGTCATAAAAAAAATTTGCAAATTATTTGTGCTGAGGGGGTTGTTTATTTAATTAGTTAACTAAATTTTTTCTGAGACTTACTATGTGGCCTAGCTTTGAACTCATGGTGAGCTTCCTGTCTCAGCCTCCCAACAGCTGGATGACAGGTGTGCGCCACCACACACAGCCATTCCCAGTACTTTGGCAATTATACTTCGCGTAATTAAACTCTCTCAGTCCAGTAATCCCCAAAATACTTTTTCCCTTTTTGGTCGAGTAACCACCAAAACTATCTGTAAAGTAACGTTTGTGTGTGTGTCGGTCCAGTCACCTAAGATTCCGGACTTTGGAGTTGCCCTAGACTTTGCCGTTTCTTTGGCAAGTTCTGATTCTATGTCTAAATTCCTTTCAGTTACCAAGTTTCCAAGGTGCCTGGAGCGCGGAAAATGAATATCTGAGAAATACCAAGCCCACCTTGCGTGTGCTACTGAGCGCTGGACCACTGCCACCAACCTGCACGGGGGACCTGCTCGAACGCTTGGGACAGGCAGGGCTGCCTGAAGGCCTGAGGAGCACACACTTGCACGCGCGTGTGTGCTTTGTACGCCTGAGGTCAGATCTCCTGCTGTGTAGTTTTGCGCAGACGCCTCAGAGAAGACAGAGCTCTCCGGAGCACTGAGATGCTCTCCGTTCGCTGAGCGCTCCTGGCTGCTTTCTGTCCCTCTGCTTCCTGCAGGCGATCTTCAGTCCCCAGCACTCAGCCTGTCGCTGTTGGTGCCCGGCCGGCGCCTGTTCCTCCTGTCTGTGGTGACCAGCTACAATTCCTTCTCCTCTCTGCGTTCCCAGGATTCAGCCCTTCTTCTCCATGCCCACAGCTGCCAGCGTCGCCGGCCATGAATCATTTCTAAATTGAATTAATGTGACTACATCTTGGCTTTCTGTTTGTTTTGAATTTTTATGGGTATATGTTTGTGACATGTGATTACATTCACACATGGGGGTTTGATAAATAAGCATCACGTCTCCTTCACTCTCCCCTCCCCTGGGCTCCTCCCCACCTCCACAGAGGCTGCTCTCTTGCTTCTTAACACGTCTCTTTTAGTTGCTCTTTAAATTATTTTTATTTTGGGTCTCTCATGTTAGAGAAACCATATGATAGTTAACATTCTGTGTTTGATACATTTCACTTAGAATTACGGTCTCAAGATTCATCTGTTTTCCCCCAAGTGGCACCAAGTTATCCCTTCTGGCTGAGCAGGGCGCCCTGTGTGAACGCCTTGTCTATCCCTTTAGCCGAGGATGACACACTGGCCGCCACCGCGGTCTGTCCGCTGTCAGCCGTGCTGCTGCCTGTGCCCGTCACTGTACTATAGCGACGTCAGCTCCTTCAGCAGGACACCCAGTCGAGCTGGAGTGGGGCCAAATGGACTTCTGTTTCAGTTTTCTGAAATACTTGTAGATTTTTTCTTTCCTCTGTTCTCTCCTCAGTCCCGTCCTTCTGGACACCAGTCTCTGCTCCTGCGCAGTCACTTCCTTATGGCTCCGCTTGGTCAAGGGTCCGCCGGGGCCCGAACGCTCCCGGGCTCCTTCTGCCTCTCCCCTGCCCCGCCCAGCGTCTGCCGCAGAGTCCTGCCCGGGCCTCCTCCCGGGAGGGCCCCTCTTCCGTCCTGTCCCTGATCTCAGTCGCGGGGGCGGTGGCCCGGCTGTCCCGGCTCAGGGCCGCGCCCAGGCTCAGCCCTCTCTGGGGACCGTCTTGCCTCGCTTCCCTGCAGGCCGCTTTCTCCTCTTCTTGGGGCCGCTGCGCTCCTCACGCCGCACTCTCTGAGGATGTCGCCCTGGAGAGTCTAGCTCCGGCCTCCTCAAAGAGGAACAATGCCTGCGGGGTGAAGATGAGGTCTGCCCGCCGCCGGCTGGGGCTGTGGAGGGTCTTGCCCGTGCCGGCAAATGCTCTGTCACTGAGCCGCACCCCGCCTTCAAGCAGACTTGGGGTTTCTTTTCTCTCTCTTCTCCTTCTTTTGGTCTTTCCCTGTCTCTTGCACATTGTCCTCTCTTCCCCTTTTGCCTCTCTCCTGCCCCGCCGCCCTCCTCTCCCGGTGCTGGGGATCCGGTGAAGGCCTCCCTCGCGCTAAGTACGTGCTGAAGCCCGAGCTGAGCCTGCCCGGTGTCCTGCTTCCGGGAGAAGACAGTCCTGATCCCAGGGCTCACCTGCTGAGTCACTGAGAACGGGGTTCGTCTGCAATCACTAGCTCAACATTTTAGCTTGTGGGTACAGTTAGTCTCAACTCATTCTACACACACACACACACACAATTTTTTTTCCTTCCAGGCAAGGTACCTAATGTTCTCAGTGCTCTGGCGAGCACAAGAAACTTTTCTGAGTGGCAGGTAAAGGGGTCACCTTAGCTATCACCTTCAGAACAAACTCTACAAATTGCATTTTGAATGACCCTTAGTTGCCCTGGTTGTTTTAACACTACCTTTCAGCAAAGAAAATTGTATCTTGAACTTTAAAGTGCAAGCAAATTATGTCTATTTAAAATCAGAGTTCTGTTAAAACTCAAGCAGCTCCATAAAAGTAACTGATGGGCTGAAAATGCTCCTTTTGTGGCTGAATCACAGCTAAACATCTTCAGCTTGTTTTACACAGCATGACCTTTGGTCTGTAGACAAAATGCATGTAAATTAAGCTTGAACGTCAATTGTGTTTGGCAGAGGCTCTTTTGGGTGGTGGTTGTGGGGAGGTTTGAGGAATGCAGAAAGAAATAATGCCTTTAAATCTCCTCAGGGCTGTTTCCGTCAGGCGGAGCACACTGACAGCTCCTGCGAGGACGGGCGAGGCTCAGCGGGAGCCGAGCGTGGGCCCTCTCGCGGGCCTTGCTCTTGCCCTGCCCTCCCGCTCTCTCGAGCTTCTGTGTGAGAAAGAAGCTTCCCCAGGAACGCTGCCAGCAGGGCAAGCACAGCCCAGAGAGCCGGGAAGGGGCAGCCAGCTGCCTTCCGATGGGGGCCTGGGGGCCGGAGTCCTGAGCCCCTGCCGAGGCCCGCTGTGCTGCCGAGGGTAGCTTGGCCTGCTGTCACTGGCACAGGGACTTCGCCTGCACATGCCAGTCTAGATTCCAAGGGGCATGTACTGCTCCAAAGCAGCAGCCAAGACCAGAGATGGACAGACAGCCGGCACCTTGAAGGGGCGGGAAACAGAATAACTGAAGGAGGGCGTGCTGACGCCACGGGGCAAGGAAGGCGGGCGGTGAAGTCTCAGCGACTGCCACCTCTGGGGCTCTCTGTCCCCTCAGCCTCGTCATGAGGCTTAACCACCAACGTGATGATGCTCTGTGGACACAGAGGCACCGAGGGCCTGAAGGGGAAGCTCTTGGCCACGAGCTCTTACGGAAAGGAAAACAAGGCCTCTGAGAACTTTCTCCTCACCGGACAGCACCGAAAGGTGGGCCTCACCGGCCATGACCTCTGCCCTCCGACCTCAGGCTCTGAGCTGCAGGAAACAGGAGGCTGTGGGAAGCCAAGGGGCGCGTCAGCCTGGGTGGCCGTTGACAGTGACTAATCCCAATAAAAACAACCATGTACACGTCCGAGGACCTGACTCGGCCTCTGTCCGGCAGCCACACTCCGCCTGCGTTACCTTGCAGTCTCCTGGAGCCTCTGAAGCAGGCCTTGTGCTTCCAGCCTCACGGATGAGGAAACCGATGCTTGGAAAAGTGCAATCACCCAGCCGAAGGACCAGGACCCCGAGCCACGGCCTTCCGCCCCGCAGTGCCCACCACCGGCGAGTGCAGGGACCGGGAGGGAAGCTGCTGCGCCTCACACGGACCGGGAGGAGCGGAGGGCAGGGAGGCGAGGGCGGCCCAGGGCAGGCTGTTCTGGAACGCGCCCCGCAGGGCGCCTCGCCCAGAGACCCCGCAGGCTGTGGTCGCAGGTGGACCACGGCTCCTCGAAGGGCCTGGCCACCCAGCGTGGAGGTGCCCTGCCCAGAGCCATGGGCTTCAGGCTCCAAGACAAGGTCCCTTTCATCCTGGCCCAGGAGCAGAGACCCAGCCGGGGGCAAGGAACGCAGACAGGCGGCGGCTCAAAGGCCGTCCTCTCGGGCTGCAGCCTGGCCTGCTGCTCTTGCTGCCCCCTCTTGCTTGGCAGGAAGGACACTCCGGGCTTTGTAGGGCACGGGGAGCCGGGACTGCTGTGCCCTTTAGCTGCCAGCCCAGCCGACGGCCTGCTGTCGGGGTCTCCATGCTCACATTTCCCGCACGCGGCCTCCATGAACTGCGACAGTCAGGGTCCGGCAGAGACAGGAAATGTCCATGAAGGTGGGGCCGACTTTTAAAAGCAGAGAAAGAAATCAAGACGAAACAAAATCCAAAACAAACCAAATGTGCAAAGCCACTTCTGCCTCCACCGACACTGTCAACTGTAACGGTGACACAGTGCTACTAACTTTTCAGAGCCAGACTGTAAATAACAGGGCTGTGGTCAAGTGAAAGAAAGCAGTTTTGCTCAAAACCACTCATGTTTATGAGAGGAGACTACTACAGACTCATGACTGAATGTCCTAACTTGCCCTCCGACCATGTGAATGTTGTCTGGCAGACACAGTGTCAGCCAGTTTAAAGAAAAAAATTTTTTTAAAAACTTCTCTTGAAAAAAATAAAAAGGCATGCCACGGTCTGCTTCTTGGCAGCCACCACCGGTGGTTTGAACAGGCCCCTGGGGCCCTCCTGTCGGAACCCGCCTCCTCCAATTCTTCTGCAACGGGGTCTGCAGTGAAGTCACCATCGGGGACCCTGAGGACGGCCCGTGATGCTCTTAGATCGTCAACAAGAGCAAGAGGGGTCTGAGCCGCCAAGCTTGGGAGGCCCCGCCCCAGGCTGGGACCTCGCCTTTGGACCTCCCGCCTCCGGAACTGAGCCCAATGCGCTTCTGTACCCTACAGATTACTCGGGATCAGGTATTTTATCACAGCTACAGAAAATAGATTAAAATAGAGCTTCGGCTTGGGACAGCTCTGTCCTGCTCAGGAGCAGCCGCCACGTAACCTGGCGTTTATAGCACTTTCTCACTTTAAGAAGAGAGAACAAAGGAAAAAGCAATACAAAAGGCTGTACAATAAAAGACCGATTCCCCATCTTCCGTGAGGAAGCACTTTGGTTGTTGTTCTCACTTATTCTTCCTTTCTTGCTTACACAAGGTAATACAATATATATATTTTTTTCTGCCTTGCTTCCTTCATGTGGAATATATCTTGGGGATTATTCCAAATGGGAACAGAGAACTTCCTCATTCCTGCCTTATAGCTGCTTAGCTGTGTGTGCATAGCTCAGGTCATTTAGTCCTGGATTAGTGGACACGGTCATTTACAGCCTTTTGTCTTTTCAAATATTCTGCTTGGATGGCTATGGACACGCTCTTCGTAGGCGCTACTGGCCTCTGTGCAGGGTCTCTGTAGGTGAGAATGCCGGGCTACTGGGTGAACGTATTTGTAACTTATTCTAAGTTTTTCCAAATTTCTTCCCACGTGGGCTGTACCAGTCTGACTTCAAACGGCACATCTACTTCCCTCCAGCTTCCTCAGTACAGCGTGTTGTCAGACTTGGAATTTTGCCTTTGTCAGAGATGAGAATAATATTTCAGGATAATTGAACTTTCTACTTTAAATTTAAGAGATCTTTTTCCACGTGCTTACCACAGATTTTTCCTGACAAACATATGGTCAATTTTCATATTGGATTCTTGTTTCTGTTGCTGATTTTCCTATTAAATTTCTTAATTTTTGCCAAGCGGCACATGACTGGACAGGACTGAGAGTTCAAGGCCAGCCTGGACTCTAGCCTGATCACTCTGCCTCAGGTAACAGTGACAACAACAGCAGAAGCCCTTGTTTTCTCCTCCTCCGTAGTGCTACGTGCATTAGAAAGGCTGTATCTCCATTGTAAGTGCTGCCAGCACATTTTTACAGCATGTTAGTTATCTTTTACCTTCGTTGATGCTGTTTTTCTTGTTGTTTGCAGTGTTAAAGTTCTGTTGTGGTTTCGTGTACTTTAAAAGTGTAGGTGAATTTATTCGTGCTCTTCGTCACAGTAAATGGATGTGCACGTTTGGAGCCACTGACGGGGGCTATTCTGTCCCATTAGTTTATTCATTTCCCACACTGTTTTGTGTGTTTTTTCTTCAGATTTTGCCTATATTTTCACATCTGATATCACTAGTCCTTTCTATTGCTCCTTTTTTCTTCCAGACATTTCCATGCCAAGCCTGCATAGTAGCTTCATGTTTCCAAGAGAACTTTACAATCAGTTTGTCGAGTCTCAGAGGAAAGCAAACAATTTATTAGCATTTTTATGTTGAGGTAGCTTTGCCTTAGACTGATAAAGTGATTTAAGAACAGTTAACTTAATATTGTTCCAAAAACCATTCATTAAATTTAGTGGTTTGAATCTTTTCTTCCACTGTATCTCTTATCTGACTGTGGTTTGGATATGAGAAGTCTCTTGATTTCTTTGTAACACTTAGATATCTCATTTTATCCCTGAGTCGAACGTGTGTTTGGAGGTGCATTACTGACAAATTCTCCGAGGTCTTTCAGGCACATGAGCGTGATCTGGATCTAGCCAGACTTTCACCTGCCAACATTTTTAGAGCACTCTTCCCTTGTCGTACTGCTTTGGCAAATCCTTCTAGGACAGTATGAGATGCTAAGAGTGACAGTGGGTATCTCTGGCTTAATACTGTTACTGGAATCATCTCTAGTATCTCTTTCCACAAGGGAAAGCTGTTTTTGGGTGTAAGAGATAGAAACTGCATTTTATTATGTTAAGGAATAATCCCTTGATTTCTGCTCAACTATATATCTAGAAACTCGAGCATAGGTATTAATTTTTTTCAAATGCCCTTTCAGTGAGGCAATCATTAAATCATATTTCCCTTTATTAAATAAGTAATTTAGATTTGCAGTTACTACTTTAAAATATTGAGCTGACTTTCTTACCACAGCATTTTGGACAGTGTCCTGGGTCTAAAAAATGTTCAAGTTTCCCAAGGATACAATACATTTGCCAGTCTTAGTGCCTTCTGCCTTCACTATATGTATGCATCAGCTTTGCTGTCGCCAAGACAAATGACCCAGCATCCACAGCTTAAAGGAGGAGAAGCTTATTTGGGTAACAGCTTCAAAGATTTGAGTCCAGTGTCAGCCGAGCCCAAGACCGAAGCATCATGGCGAAAGACCTGGTGGAACAGAGCTGCCCGTTTGCGCGGCAGTACAGATGTCGACCCGAAGTCACGCTCCACCCAGAGACACCCAAACGTGCGCTTTACTGGTACCACGGGCTGCCCCTGAGCCAACAAAGTTGGCAATGAAAACCTTCACGCATTTGCTTAATTCCATTTTGGTGCAACTCCTCTAGATGCTGTGGATTTCAGGCATGAAAAGACAGGACCATGAAGCTACCAGAGAAGCTATAAAGGCAAAATATGAAGGGGGTAGTGAGAGAGTGAAGAGAAGCAGGAAGAGCACAGAGGTCGGGAGAAAGACCCCGGACAGAGGCAGCATGCCCTGCGGGAGTCAGCGGCAGACGCTCCATTCCGCTCTCCACCGATCAAAGTCCTGTTCCCATCTCTGGCCCGACCCAGCATTCCTCAAGCCCCACCCACTGCCCCTCCTAATAAGTTTCTCCCAATGTCCTTACTTGCTTTTTAAAGACTTAATGAGCCTGTCTGTATCAAATTAACAGTACTTCAGTAGTCGCTGATTACCTGCCATTTAAACCAACTCACAGCTGCCAGCCAGCTTCTGGTCAGAACGTGCTAATCTGAATCGCCCTGCTGAGCATAGAGCTTCAGCCAAGTGCAGAAAAGGAAGCCTCCGTTAGCTGGGGAGGCACATCTTGGATAAACAAACCTTTCTGGAAGGCTTTTCGGGAGGCCGCGTGAGCCTACCTTAAGCTTATTTCTTTGTTCCTTGATCTCTAAGCACACAGGCCCTCAGAGGGAGCCCTCCGATCACACTCATTCGGGATCCGGTGCTGAACACAGACGGTGGCGGTTTGGCTGTGAGACACACACACGCTTCCTCATGCCACGGTCTGTTGGATCCCTCTCTACCAGAGGCACCAGTGATTCTTTCTATGGTTGTTGTTTTCTCACGTGAATAACTCCTATTCTGAGAAAAGCAGACTGTAAAGATGAGAAAATGTGTGAAGACTAGTGGCGAGACTATTGCAAGAGTCAGGTAAGCCAGCTGAGGAAAAGTCACCCAGGCCACACCCCAAGACAACTCGTTCAAGATCTCCGGGTGCAGCTCAGATGTCGGGCGCTCCTGTGACTCCACTGTGTGCCAGTGTCCCAGGGCCTCCCTGCGGCCTGTGGTGAGACCCGGTGGACGCCGCAGGCTCTCAGCACTTCTGAACAAGGCCCCAAACGTCTGTGGGCAGAGCAGTTACAGCTGCCGCGTTAGAGTGTGGTGTCTGTCACATGCCTCCCCTGCGGGAGACCCCGGAGGGGAGAAGGAGGGGTGAGAGGTCAAGGGACTTCCCAAGAAAGCAGACCTGGGGGTGACGAGTCCTACGTCTGACAGTGGGACCCTGGAATCTGCATTCTTAGCAGCTTCTAGAGGTTTCCTAAGCTCCACCTGAGACCCACACACAAGAGGAAAGTTACCAGTGTACGGCTGCTTCCTTCCATCCCGTGGAAACTTCCTGGGTGACTCTAAAGGGGAAAAACACACACACAGAGGGGGAGGGACAGGCCCTGATCATCCGCAGACGCGTTCTGACCTGAACATGGCCGAGTTTTGCTCTCTGAACCTGCAGCAGAGCTGGCGCAGCTGCTAGGAACCTAAAAGTAAACCTAGCTTTCATGGCCACAGAAAGAAGTCTGTGCACTCGCTTATGTTACTGACGGACACATGTCAAGTGAGAGGAAGGAGAGACCCTCCCCCAAGGAGTTCTCTTAATTTTACAATTTTTGTGTGACGCTAAGGCGGACCCCTGGGGCACGCGGGCCAGCGGGAGACCTCGTCCCTCCCGGGGAGCCTGCGCCACTCGGAGGCCAGCAGCACAGAGCACAGCTGGAAGGGAGGCGGACCCTTCCCGCGGACAGCACGTCGGGCTGGGGTCCCCGCCCGCGGAGGAGGGACCCTCGGCCCCGCGGACCTACCGGCACCATGGAGTACGTCATCAGCATCAGCGTGTCCTGGCTCTGCGCGCGCAGGGCCGGCGCGGGCTCCCCGTGGCTGCGCTTGGCGCGCGCGGCGCCCGCGAACTCGGGGTCGGGCTCGGGGTCGGGGGCCCCGCTTCGCGCGAGACGCAGCTCGGCCAGGAAGGCGCGCAGGGCCGCGTCCTCCCCGCGCTCGGCCTCCAGCGCCCGCAGCGCCGCACGCAGCCCGCGCCACTGGCACAGCGCGAACACGGTGCCCGCCGCGTTGAGCACCGCGAGCACGGCCAGGGCCACCAGTGCGCCGCGCAGCCCGCAGCCCGCCGTTCCGCGTCCCGCGCCCCGCGCCATGTGCGCCCTCGGCCGCGGCAGGGCTGGGCAGGGCTCGGCAGGGCTGGGCAGGGCCGGGCAGGGCGCGCTTTATACCCTCGCAGGCCAGGCGCTGGGGCAGCACTCGGTCACGCCGCTCTTTGGCCCGGCTGCGAGGCGGGCTGGGGACAGTCGCGGTGGCGCCCGGGCCGCCCAGGGGACAGGCGGACAGCGGGGGGCGGGCGGGCGGGCTGGTGCTCGGAGTCCGCGCCGGCTCCCTCTCCCGCCCGTGGGCACTGCCCCGCCAGGCGGGCCGGGCAGCCAGACAGAGGGGGAGGGCAGGAATTCCTACGGCCTGGGAGCTGCCGGATTCCACCCCTCGGCCCCCGTACCGCCGCTTCTGGGAGCCCGGCCGGCGTGCCCTCCCCCGCCGCACTGCAGGGCCGGGCCCCTGCTGCCTCCCCTGCCCCACGGGCTGCAGGTGCCAGGAAGACCCTGCGCAGCTCCCCAGGAAGGGCAGGGCCGCGGGCGGGCTGCAGGCAGCAGCACGGCGGGGAAAAGCCGGGAGTCAGGACGCTACAGCTGCTCTGCCCCAAGCCTGCGCTCGCCAAGGCCTCTGGAGGCCCCTGCGGGGAAGGGCCGCTGCCGAGCCCCTGCTCGCCTGTCCCAACTGCCACCTTCCACAGCACCTGCGTCTGCCGTCAGCTCGGGCCTCCGGCCTCAGGGGCTACTGTCCCCAAGTCAGAGTCAGTTCTGAGCCTCCTGAGGAC
>PVIC010048088.1:0-13653 GCA_004025085.1 Thryonomys swinderianus | reverse complement strand
TTTTTTTTTTTTTTTTTTTTTTTTTTTTTTTTTTTTTTTTTTTTTTTTTTTTTTTTTTTTTTTTTTTTTTTTTTTTTTTTTTTTTTTTTTTTTTTTTTTTTTTTTTTTTTTTTTTTTTTTTGCTTTTTTGAGACAGGGTCTCGCTTTGTAGTTCAGGCTGGCCCTGAGCTCACTATGGTGCCCAGGCAAGCCACCGCGAACTCAGCAATCCTCCTGTCTCTGCCTCCCGAGTCCATTTCTTCTTTATATTTTAACTTTCAGCTTTCTAGGAGAACTTCCAACGTACTGATCTTATATTTAATCTTTTAGGAATTTTCTTGACTATATAGAGGTTATTGTATGGTGACAACTTCAAGGTCTCTGTCACTTGTGAGTCAGTTTAACTTTTTCTTAGAACTTTCTGTTTCTTGAAAGTTTGGTAATATTTGAGTAAATATCTGATCTGAAGAAAACATTTTGGGGGTTCTGAACCAAGTTGTCTACTTCAAGAAAGTGTTTTCTCTTTTCCTCAGTGAGCAGAGTGGTGAGGAACTGGTCAACTTCCAGCATCCAGGGATTACACTAATTCACTTAAAATCTCAGTTATTATCTTTTTTTATTGATGATTTTATTTTTCATTTCTAGTAATCAATTTCTTTTTATCAAAACTGTCATTTTTCTTATATATATGGCCAAGAGTTTTTTTTATGAACTTGTACGTGAATGCAGCACTTTCAGATAATTTTATTTTGGTTTTATATTTCTTATTTTCTCTTTAAACTTTTTTTTTTAAGACAAGATGTCCCTAGGAGCTCAGGCTGTCCTATAACTGGTAGCAGTTCTCCTGCCTCAGTCTCCTTTTACTGAGACTACAGGTAATCAGTACCATGCCTGGCTTCTGTTTAAACTCTCTTTTCTACTTAATTTTTTTCTTTTCTTTCTTTTCTTTTCTTTTTTTTTTTTTTTAAGAGACAGTCTCTCACTTTATTGTTTAGGCTGGCCCTGAACTCACTATGTAGCCTAGGCAAGCCTCGAACTCAGCAATCCTCCTGCCTCTGCCTCCCTCCTGAGTGCTGAGATTACAGGCGTGAGTCACCACGCCCGGCTCTTTTCCACTTCTAATTACTTTTGTGTCCATTCCTTGTGACTTTCAAGCATTTTGCCTGATCTAATTTGTTTCCATTCACATCTATCTTTGCAGGGAAAGCTTTTTCCTCTGTGTCAGTGACACATACTTTGGATCATAGAAACTTCCTGTGGACATTGGGATGTTCACCCAAGTATTTTAGCAGCTGGAAATATTTTTTACTGGATCTGACTAGCAATTTCACACAACAGCAGTTGCATAAATTCTTTCCACACCCAGCCACTCACAAGGTTGGCTCGGGCTGCTTTGCCCTTGGTAGAAGGTCCTCCTCAGGGAGGCTGTGGGCCGGTGACAGGCTGAGATACAGCTGGGGGTTTTGACGCCCTTGCCCCGTTCCAGTCGTGTCATGAGTGGTCCTTTAGAGTCCCTGTCTTGTACCACGTCTGCGTTGCCCTTGCTGCCTGGGGTGGGTGTCGGCCCTCTGCTGACAGACAAGCCGACCACAGCCCTGGGGTCTAGGGCTGCACCAGCCAGGAGCCTGAGCCCTCCCGGGCCAGCTCTACGCGAGTCCTGACGCCGACACACCGACCTGCTCGTAGTTCCTGGAAGCTCTGTGCTCCTCCCAGATCGGCTGCGGGTTCGTGTGTCTGCCGTGTACACCCGCCTCCCTGCCACCTGCCCCCCCCCCCCGCTGAGGGTTCCCCCGGATTCCAGGCTGGAACAAGAAGCCAGTGCCAGTTAGTCAGCTCTGTTTGCTGCCAGAGGCTAGATCTTTTGCCTGTACCTTCCTCCCAGGGGGCTCAACTTTAAAATCTCTAAGTTCAGGCTCTTAAAAATCAAGTTGTGTTTTTCAGGACATTTGCTGCAATTTAATTCAAAAGCCTTGGAGTGAAAATGATGGGAATGTTCCTTATTCCCGGGTCATCTGTGGAGCAGAGGACAGGACCCGGAGATGGGTGGGCTGTGTGGGCATCGTGTTCACGCTGCTTCTGCACTCACGGTGCCGTTCTCACGTGGGCATCAGCCAAGCATCAGTCACAGGCGTGTGGTCACTGCGTCAAAGCCATACTTCAAAGGGGCAAACCTGAGAATCATCACCAATTATCATGCCAGTCTTGAATCTCATTTGTTTTATACTAAAACAAAGCATGCAAGTGTATTCAAATAAAGTAATAATTAATATTGGGGGCAAATTGTTGCTTTTTTAGGACTATTCAACCAAAATTGATGAATTAAATTCCCTTCAAGAAAAATAAAATAACCACCATGAAAACAACAACATAAAAACAAGTTTCTTCCATAAGAGCAAAACTACTGTACTGGCGCTCCGTGGCTGCGATTGTGCTGAGATCACTCAAACACGGTGTATTGGACGTAGGACACTGTCCAGTCTTTAACTGGACAGAGCCCAGATCTTATGAGCCACAGGTGGTGGTCAGTAGTCCAGGTGATCTCTGGCCAGTGCGGCCTTCAGGCACATCTCGGCTCCAGGCCTCTCAGCTCGAAAGGGCGTCAGTGAGTCCCACCTCCACAGCACACAGGAGTGTGGCTCTGGGCACTGTGCCCGCCCGGCACGCCCGGGCCCTGGGTCTGACCCCACCACACGTGCACACATGGCTCGACTGGCAATCCGCGTGCAGCGCAGAAACTTTCGTGCTGGTGACAGAAATTGAGACAGTGATGGATCCATGAGCACAATTATGATTTTGACAGAAGGTTAAATAATAAATGTGTGGTTATAATATACACGTTGAAATATAGACACACTTAGACAAAGGAGGTCAGACTGCAGACTGTTCTTTTATTGGCATTTCCTGTCAATACCCTGCCTAGAACACTTTTCAATTCCTCCACTTCTCTCTCTAAGAAGTAATTGAATGAAACCAAAAGTTTTTATTGGACAGAGTTAAAGACATGTGAGCCCTATGTAGAAAATAAGGTTTGATTGAAGGATAAATGACTTGCAATGTTCTTTGTATTAATTTGAAAATAAATGAAAACTTTGATATGAGTAAAATTGATTTTCTGTGCTGACTTTTTATTGGCAGGCGGTTTTGTAAAAACTTGGTAGAGTTTTTATAAAAATCAGTCTCCTGCTCTTAAAATAGTTTCATCGTGAGATTTAGAAGTTCTTATGAAATTAAATTTTAAATGCTACTTGAAGCTGAAATTGCTTTCCTGTGGGGTTGTGGTCATGACGGCCAGACCCTTGAAGGGTGGGCGTTAAGACCAGAGGTACTGAGGACGGAGAGAAGCTGTGGCCCCACTGAATCTGATCTAGGGCTGAGGAAGATGCGGAAGAGTCTTCCTGGGTCAGCGTGGGAACGAAGGAGGACACATCCAGCTCCGGAGAGCTGTGCGGGGAGCCGGGCGCAGGGTGAGGAGTGTTCAGGGTGAATCCGTCCAGCTCTCCAAGGCGGCACGGTGTGCTGGGTGCCAGGCGGTGGGACGCCCCGCTCACGGCTGAGAGCTGCGTCTGGACAGCGGTCAGGCTCCGGGCGGTGTCAGTACCTCCCGCCGTGCAGCACCGTAAGGGTCACAGATGGGCACCTCCTGACCGTGACACGGTCTCTCCATAACGTCTGATCCCCAGACACCCTGAAAGCTAAGTTCTATTTTTAAGATGAGAAATAAGTTCTTAGGGAGGCAAAGCTGCTGTGCCAAGAGAGATCCCAGCTCAAATCAAAGCTGTGACCGGGTCCCCGTCAGGGAAGGAAAGATGGAGCAGGCTCCCTGGGTCCCTTCGTCCTGCCTGGGGAAGACCTCACGGTGCAAAAGACCCCAGAGGCTAACCCCGGGGACGAGAGGCTGAGAGGCCCAGAAGCTGAGCTCCATGTGTGGTGTCAGCACAAGCTCTGTAACGGGGTGCTTCAGTTTCCTCATCTGTAAGATGAGAGTGGCAGCAGAGCTGTCAGGCTTTGCACAAGAAAACAGTGGGCAGGAGAGAGGAGGAAGGAGGAGGAACGGTCCCCAGATGGGAAGAAAGTTCAGCCTGAGCCGCTCTGTCTCCTACCGTGGAGGTCCCTGGACCTCCCACCCCTGTAACTGGGGTAACTATGTCCAGAGGATTCCACAGCCCCTGGGCTCTGGGTGCTTAGCCTGGCTCACTCACAGGTCCCCGGCCTTGGCACTGGGAGGGCACCTCATGAACACGTGGTACTGTAGCTGGCCCCAAGTGAAAGGGAGCCCCGTGTGCTGGGTGTACACTGGGCCATGGCGACACATCGCAGTGCAAACATCACTGGGAGGAGTTGCAAAGTCGTGGGGAGGGTGAGTGTCAGGTCTTTGGAGTTAATTCCATTAGAAGTACTGAGTGTCTGTCCAGCCGGGGGCAGCAGTGATGTCCCCAGAGTCCACCCTGCCTGTGCAGTGACTCCCACCAGGGTGGAACTTAGACACTGGATCACACCCAGGCAGCGAGAGGGTAGGAGCGTTCTGTGGATGAAACCTGTCTGCTGATTTATTAGAGAAATCAGGGGGGCTCTGGTTAGAAACGCAGAGCGGAAATCCGTGCAGAAGCCCCTGGCTATGCAGACCCACACGGCGGAGCCCAGTGCTGTCTGAGGGGAACGTGCTCCTCTTCAAGTCTCAGAGGGATCCCGGAAAGCGCTCGCTGCTGTGTGGTTGGCCGAGGACGAGCCTGTGGAGTCGCCGTCCTCTGTCCACGGTCCAGCTGAGCCTCTGCGGCCCCCGGGGCTGCGGAGACCTCGCGCTCTTCCCGTGAGTGGGAGTGGGAGAGGGCAGTCTGCACAGGAGCATCTGGTGAGCAGATGCAGCGGGGCCTCGAGGGCCGGAAGAGGGAGGAAGGGTCTTTCGCCTGCGCAGGGAGGAACGGAGTGTGCCCCTCCCCCGCTGTCCTCGGCCTGGACTTGGGCCTGCGCCGCGCCCTGCTCTGTGTGGCTTTCCCCTCTCCACAGACCCCTTCCAGCAAGTGCAGCTTGTGTCTGCCCACTCCTCCCAGGGCTTTCACACAGAACTGCACCACCGGAGCTTTAATGTTTAATTTGTGACCAATAGTCTTTAATCACTAAGCTGCCCAGTGAGGGGTGAATTTAGGACCCTCCTGCCTCAGCCTCCCGAGTCCTGCGATTATTTCAGGCCTGTGCAGCCAGGGCCAGCTTGATCCTTAGTTTGATTCTTAGTTTGGGATCGAGTCACAGGAGAGAGACATCCTGAGAGTGAAGGTTCCACAAATGACTGGTGGAACTTCTGTGTCCAGAGCTGAAGCAGGCCAGCAGACCACGGACGTCTTCTCCACGAGGAGCCTGCCCTGTCACTTGGGACCCGCAGCCTGGCCTCGCTCGCACGTCACTGTGGTGACAGCTGCCCGTGCCCAGCCCACTCTGGAACTCGCAGGCCGGCCTGAGACTGGACTGAAGACTCCAGTTGTGAGGACGCACACCCCACACACCCCGTGTGCGTGTGCGCCGAGTGTGCAGGGGGGACAGAGAAGCAGTGGGTGGGCAGAGCTCATCGGAGAGCCCTGTGATCGCGCCTGCCCTCCACGGTGGCAGCGCCTGGTGCCCGTGTGCAGGCAGCAGGGCACAGCCTCCGTGCTGCTGTGAGCCACCGTGGCCGACGCGTCGGGGTGTCAGCTTTTAATTGTAACTGTCTTGCAGAGCGGTGTTGTTTTAATATCCTGTATAGATTTCTATGTAATACACTTACTTGCAGGCAGCCCGAAGCAAGAATCAATTCTGTGAAGGGCTCTTCTTTTGTTAAAAGCCAATCTTGTTTTAATGATGCATGAAGAAATATTCGAGCATTGACATTTTTCTGTCAGGTTTCTTTTGAAAAATCAATTAAGATAATACTGCTTTGACCTAGTTATCTAGTTAATGCTTATTAGGAATGTAATATGATTTACTGTCAGCATAATAATTTTTGTATCTTATCCCATTAGCTTGTGCATATTTCAAAGTGTATTACACAATGGTCACTTCTTAAAATGTAATGTAGCAGAATGCATTAATTAGACTGACGAGGATCGTTAGCCAGAAACTATCTCATTGGTCCTTGTATCAAATTTGTATACAATTTCTATCAAGATATGGCAGTATTTACATGTCGAAAGTCCTGCTTCTTAACCAGAGAGTGGACTTGGATATTTCACTTTCAATTATTCTTGAACAGATTGCAAATACTAGGTATTTTGGAATAAAATTCAGGGTTTTGGGATTAGGTCCTTTGCCCACTAGGTAAGCAGAATACGTTTCAAGCACTGAAGGACTACGGGCCGGGAGCCCGCCTGCTCTCTCCGGTCAGGCCGCAGACACCCCGGCAGGACTGCGCTGCAGAAATCAGACATGCGTCCCCCAGGCCCGGCCTCCGTGGATCCCCGCGCAAGCCCTGCCCACAGCGCTGTCCTGAGGGCACACCGGCCAGACCCTTCAGGAGAGTCCTGATCATCGATCGAGGTCGGGCTCACCGCGGCCGCCCCGGAGGGCCTCGGCGCTCGGTGGGCGGAACCCCTGGGCGGTGTGTGCGTGCGCCAGCCCGGAGCAGTGCCAGAACCAAGGCCCGGGGCGCGGCCCTCCGGGAGCCGAGCCGCCATGGCAGAGCACACAGGGCGGCGCCCCTTCTGCCCTGCACAGTGCCCCCTGCGCCCACCGGCCCCTACTCCCCGGAACTGCCTGCTGGAGAGCAGCACCTCACGAGCATCCGAGCTCACCCGTGTGTCCACGCCTCCTCCCGCGCCGTGGAATAGTGAAAATAAGCCGGCCTCAAACATGCAAACCAGGCCGACAGTCAGTGAAGGTGTTTTCGAAGGACTGCCCACCCTCGTGGTGTCTTCTGAACTCCATATTCTCTCTTCTTTACATAACCTGACTCACGGGGCCTCGGGATGCCGCTGTGAGTCTGGTGTCTGCGGCACATCACCTCCGACTCACAAGCAAAGCACTTGTGCATAAACGGAGTGACGGACATGATGAATTTCTGTGGGTAGCTTAGTGGAGCTGTTCATTCTCTGCCTGCTAACGTTTTAATTAATTAAAGCAGAAAAATCAATCAACATGGATTCTGTTTCCTATAGGATACTTCCCATCTTCTGCTTTTGCATTTAAAATTCAACGTGTTTTTTGTTTTCAATGTTAATTTTTTGGCTTGCTTACAGTTAGCCCCCACCCCCACCCTGTGTCTCTCTGCCTTTAAGTGCACTTCTCCAGGGGCCTTCAGGTCCAAAAGGTTGCGGGTTGTTCTTAATGCAGACGGCATCTGCGTCCCATAGGTCTTGATTTAAATGCAGAAGGAGCCATTTGACTAATGGCACAGCACCCTGAAATGCTAAACGCAAAGAAACCCAAAGCCTGGCGTGGAGGTGTGTTCCGGAGCGGACCAAGGTGCACAAAGGAGCGGGGTGGGGTGGGGGTGGAGGCAGCGGGGGAGGGAGGCGGAGAGCGCCTGTGGATAACGCAGCAGAGCCGGCTCCGCATCTGCATACGGCTGGCTGCTCCTGGCTGGGGAGGCCGCTTGTCACTTTTAAGCACCCAATTAATTGACTTGACAGGAGGTGGCTGCTTTTGGGGAGATGCTACTGCGGACCGTGGTTCTAATTATGAGAAATATTAATCGCGGATTGAAATTGGGAACCTGAAATTATTGTTTAATGATCACTGATCAAACGGGTATTCCAAATAAAGAAAATTAGGCTGGTAGACATCAGCGTTCTGATTTGGATTTTACATTATTATCTCCTGCCTAACTAGGCACTTTTCCTTCGTATCTGAACTCTTTTGCCTTTTAACTGTGCCTGCAGTTGCTATAGTGATGGCATAATTTTGTAATGGTCTAAAAATGACACTGGCATAGATAGTGACAGATAGGAATTAATTCACTAACAAGTAATTATGTAGCGAAATGTTGACTGCCATGCAGAAGGGGCACGGTGACACATTTTCTGTTTTCCAGAGATGGCAGCAACATTAGCGTTGGTCATTAGTGGTAGACATCTCAGTACAGTGTTGGATACAGCCTTATATGCAGACCTATTTAGTTACCTGTGTGACAGCCTTGTTCAGGACACCAGAAACAGCTGTCCCAGCCTGTATGAGCCAAAATAATTAGGCCTGTCATCTTCTCGCTCTGATTTCCCCTTCAACCTGCTCCACAAAATGCAAATATTTTGCTTTCATTGTCACATTCACCTTGACATGGATATTGCTTTGGCGCATAACTGGATGAGATGACTCAGAATTTGCATTGTTCGTTCTAATAAATTTGCTAGCCGTCCCTCGCATGGCAGGACCCATCAGATAAAGTCTCCCGGAGTGTCATCAATCACCAACCTCGACAGACGGCTTTTGCCTTCATTTGTTACATACGAGAACATGCTTAATTATTTGTCCTGTAATTAGTTGGGAAAATGTCAGGAAATGTCAACTCTCTGTTCACCGTGGAAGGACTCGGCTTGAAAGCCGGGATGACTGAAGTGTCATTAATGCTGCCTAACTAGACGAGGATCAGCTGGGAAAGTGAAAGCCCCGAAAAGTAATCATGGTGAGTTGCGGGAAACGCGACGTCGGCGCTCGGCGCCCCCGAGAAGCCGCGGTGTCTCTCATCCGGCCTCGGCGCCTCCGAGCGGAGAGGCCGGGCGTGCGCGTGCTCCCGTGCGGAGCCTGCTGCGGGCTGTGCGGCACGAAAGCTCGCCGAGCCCTCGGTGCCCGCAGCCCACGATCCAGTGAAGACGCGAAGCCAAAGGGAGCCGCCGGCCCCTCCTCCCCCTCCGGGGTTCCGTGGGCAGGAAGGGCAGAGCGGATCCGCGGCTCCCAGGACTCGGCCGGCAGGAGCAGACCGCGGCCATCCTCAGCCGGCAGCAGAAAGCGCCAGGGAGCGACGGGTGTGCGAGGTGCGGGCGAAGGCGAGGCCCGGGGGCGCGGGCACAGGGCGGGCTCGGCCCCGGGAGTCTGGTCCGCGCCCAGGCGCGCCTGAGCGGAGGGCTCGTTCCGGCGCTGGGCCTCAGGCCCGCGTGCTGTTTCTGTCTGAGCTGGGGGCGCGCAGGCTCGTGGGAAGAAAGAGCAGTTTTCTCAGAGGACAGGCAGCTCCCTTTTGAGATGGACTCATCCGCGGTTTACCCGTCTCGCCAAAGCTCTGGTCCCTGACTCGGGCGTGCGCCTGGCGTCAGCGGGGGACGCGCTCCCCGGGGGCTGTGCGTGTGCATGAAGCGTCTTCCCACATTCCGCACGTGCCGCTGTTTTCTGCACTGTCCAAATATTGTGCTCACGTGAGATCCTTTACTTAATGACTTACATCACTTTGTGTCTTGAGAACAAGTAAATTGTTGTTGGGCTTCATAAAGAATAATTAAGGTGACATTTGGTAGTTTAATAATTCACAACTTGTCACGGGTATAGCGAGCTGATTATCAAATGGTGAGAAATGTATTCAAGGAGGAACGTCTCAACAGCCCGTGCAAACAAACCGCACTTAAGACAAAGGCCGTCCCAACGCAGGGCACTTTGGGACGGATGGAAAGTTCGATTTGCCGGGACTGGAAAATTGAGTTTATGTTGTCTCTTCTCCTAGACCAGATTTCCAAAAAATCAGGCGCTACTCTGTCTTTCCAAATGCAGCTGTGAATGAAGCCAGAAACTGGAAGATGCGTGACACTCACAGATAATTTAACGGCCATTTGTTCTTAATATTCAGATTTTTGAGAAAGATAGAACCACGGTTGTTTTGACAAGACAGTCTTCCTGAGCTTATTTGAATTTAATCTTTGTCCCTAAAATTCATCCACGTGTTCCGGCATCATTAGCTCTCCCGAGGGAAGCCCTTCCTGTCCCAGGCTCAGTGTGACTTCCAGGCTCCTCCCAGGAAGAGCCTCTGCCAGCCTTTCCAAGGCTCAGGCGTCTTGGAGCAGATTTTGAAAATTCTAGCAATTAGCCTCGGGGAAAAGCAACATTTCCTTTCTCAGATCCTGGGATCGCCTCTCAGTTCTTTCCGGGTCGAACCGTCTTTAATGAATGCTGAACAGCAGTTGAGAGAGCGTTTTGTCCAGTAGGCACCTGGACGTTTCTGCCTCAGGGAGTGGAGACGGGGCCGCAGAGGCCCTCTGGAAGGGCGGGCACAGAGCATCTGCTGCCAGGCAGAGTGCGGAAGGGAGGTGCTCCTCGGGCCCGGTCTCCGCTTGCTGGAACAAACCCCGGGCCTCTCGAAGGTGCCTCCGAGGCGGGGCGGCCCGGCCGCAGCAGAGCGATCCTGTAACCGCGGTGTAAGTGCCGCCCTCTGCTGCGGTGCCTGGTGGGACTCTGCGCTGCCTGGGCCAGCGGGAACACTCAGCTGCTCCGCTGAACGCTGGCCGGGCCGGGCCCTCGGGGAGCGTCCGCTCCGGTCCCTGCGTGGTGGGGCTTCCTAAGGTGGGTCAGCTTAGGACGTGCTCCCCGTAAAGCAGCCACTCCGGGTGCGGAGCCTGCGTGTACCCACTCCTCCTGGCAGCGTGCTCACCTGGCCTCTGTAGCGCTGGGTGGGTACGGCCTGCTCAGGCCACGGCCCTGCCCAGGCCAGGGGGGCTGTCCGCCCGGAGCCGGTCTGCGAGGACAAGGGCCCGGCCCCCGGTGCCCGACGCTGACCCCAGCTGCGCCTGTGACACTGGAGCAGCTGACCCCAGCAGTTCTGTGGAGACAAATGTACTTTAGGAGGACTTTGATAAAATAAATCGCCATCATTTGGGTGGGGCACCATTTACTAGAGACAGAAACCCACAGGATGGATCTTACTGGGTTTGGGGTTTTATTAAGCCCAGGGCTGCGGCCCGCCGAGCTGGGACGCAGGACGCCTCTCAGCCGCCGGCGGCCCCGCAGCTCCGTCCTCCTGTCCTGCTGGGCGCGCGGGCCCCGCGGGGCGGGCCGAATGACTCGGCTTTCCGCGGACGCCGGCTTCTCTCTGCTGCGCAGAGAACCAAAGCGGGCAGCAGCCTGCAGAGCGGCAGGAAAGCCGCGCTCTCTCGGAGTGGAGGCATCCGGGCTCCGGGCCCGGGGCGCAGGCGGAACCGCAGGGCCGCGCGAGCCCAGACGCTGCCTGCCGGCTCCAGGTCTGCCGGTTCCGGGGACGCGGTGCATATTTTATGAGAAGATGAATGCCGCGAAGCAGCTCGAGTTTTACATTAACATACTGAAGCATACATAATAAATCAGGGATCCTTACAAATAGATAAGGCCGGTTTAATGGCTTTACGGACAAGTAACAATACAATAAGCTCGAAACAATACATTTAAGAGGAAGAAAAACAGAGAGGTAAGGTCAGACAGTATCTCACACAGCGTTTGGAGGAGGCTGCCGATGTGTGGGCACCGTGACAGTGGCAAAGCCTCTTAGAACGCTGTTAAGTCTTTATTCAGTAATACATTATCATGCATATTTCATAGCAGGGATTACTAAGACGGAATTGTGTGTCATTTCTGTTGTATGTCTTTATAATTACACCTTGAAGCCACAACTCAGTTTTTTTTAAACTACATATTCATGAAAAGCGGACTTGTAATTTGATAAAGGGGAGCTGTGTTCCCGTCCCCATTCAAACGGCATCGCGAAGCAGAATTAAAGTAGGCATCTGTGTTCCCGGCATTAATCTCCCGCAGCACATTCCAGCTGCTCTGATGTGCAGGAGGAAGATAAGTCCTGAGCGGGCTGGAGACGCGCGGGCCAGACAACTCTATTATTGGCTTCATAATTGCTTAATTAAACTTTTGTCACTAATCATTATGAGGGCAATAGAGCTGTTATACTGGCTTCTGTTAAGCAAAAATCAATAAACTGTTGGAGTTAATTTCGCAGTATTTTTTGTCCTGCAAATGCAATTCATTGCTGCCGGTTAGTGATCTGTGTGGCTGCCGACCGACTGATATGAACAGCCATCACCATTTGAATTGAGGGTATTCAGTAGCACATGAATATGAACAAATGGCAAACATAAATCTCTTGCATGAAGTACACCTCCTATCCCTTTATTATGGAACAATTGACCCATCTAAAATGAATTCTAATGCCAGGAAAGCGTTTAGATTTAAATTACACCATGGTCTTCTGGATCTGAAAGATGGCGGCATAAAAAAGATTAATATGCTAATTATTTTTCTCCTTATTTTTTTCCTTCGACATCCATGGTGGGGTATTGTGAAGCGTGTAAATAAGATGACTGTTTTGTCAAGAAATGGCTCCGAGGCACACTATATTCCATTGCAATTTAATTTGTTTATTCAAAACCTCACTCCAGATTTTAACTGTGTTTGCAATAACACTTTATTTTTCACATAATGTCTTCCTTTCACAAAGAATTCCGGGAAGAAGTAAAGCATGTTTTTGTTTATTGAAATAGATTTAATGGTATTATGAATGATGATATACTTAACCAAGGCTGTATTTATAAATTCCTGTCAAACTTTTATTTTCTTCCCCTCTTCTGAGCTGATAGAATCGATCTCCGTGCTGGTCTCCTGCCTTGGGTCTCGCAGGAAAACGCAGGAGGTGGGCAGAGGGCCGGCTCCCCCTGCGCGTCCACCTGCGGGTGCCCGGACAGCCGCAGAATGGAAACCCAGGAGCCAGACGGCTCGGCCGCCCAGCCAGCGTCGGCCCGGTGTGCGGCTCGCCGGGGCTGCAGACGCCGGTCTCTGCCCGGAGTAAGCCGAGAACTGGCACAGCCACGGTGAGAGGGACAGACGGAGAAGCACATTCTGAGCCGCTGCTGGGAGGGTCACCGTGCAGCGGGCTCCCCGGGGGCAGAGCGTGGGGAGCCGCCGGGGACGGGGCATGGTGGCACTGCCCGTGGAGACAGCAGGGGCTTCTTTCCTGAGACTGGGAGTCAACTGCTCATTCTTAGAGATGAAAGGAGAAACTACTCTGAGTGATTTATTGCTAAGGATAGCTAAGAGAGAAGAGAGATTAAACAAATAAAAGTGAAGGGCAAGAGAAAAATCCCATTCGTGTACTTCTATAAATTTAGACAGTCCTGGAGACTGTGCCCTCAGCGGCGTGACAGTTACCTGGCTTCTCTGTGTGGCCGCACGAGCCGGGGCTCGGTGCTCGTGAGCGCGCACGACACGCTTCTTGCTTGGGAAGGGGCCGCTTCCGGTGCCTGGCGGATCTTCCCGGGCCACCTAGCGGGAAAAGTTGGGGTGTAGTAAGTGCTCAGTTAATGGCGTGTGGCCCCCACTTCTAGGGGGTGACAGCTGCTTGTGTCCCTCCTAACGTGCAGTGTTTACACTTTTCCACGCTTGGGGTGGCTCAGGCAGCTGGCAGATCCACCACTGGCACCCCTGGACATTTCTCATTTCATTGGGTCCACATTTGTTTCCTTGCCAGGATGATTTTAAATGCCTCTCTTTCTTCTCCCTCTGCTCCCAGAATGCATGTCGGTTGCACGTGAGGAGAAAAGCCCTGCGTCTGCCCCCGGTGTGATCTGTGTCGCTACTGAAGTATTACCGTGCGTGTGATCTCAGGGATGGGACAGATAAATCCTGTTCTAATAAGAAAAACGTCTGACATCACGGAACCCGGTCCTTCAGGACACTTAGTCTTGAGTCCTTGAACAAGTTCCATCATATCAAAGAATAGATTCCCAGGAAATACTGTTTGAAATAGTGTGTAGATTA
>PVIC010048087.1:0-13640 GCA_004025085.1 Thryonomys swinderianus | reverse complement strand
GCCTGCCTCGCAAGTGCAAAGTCCTGAGCTCGATCCGGTAACCAAATACAATGCTGGGCGTGGTGACTCACGCCCACCAGCCATCAATACTACACACCACAGTGCTGGGCATGGTGGCTCACGCCTGTCATCCCAGCACTCAGGAGGCAGAGGCAGGAGGATTGCTGAGTTCGAGGCTTGCCTGGGCTACATAGTGAGCTTAGGGCCAGCCTGAACTACAAAGCGAGACCCTGTCTAAAAAAAAAAAAAAAAAAAAAAAAAGCAAGGGTAGGCTGTATATGAAGACAGAAACTGAGTAGTATGGATGAGGGATACCTGTGTTTAATTAGAATTCACTTAGTTAAATGCAACTGTAGAAAAGTTTCTGGAAATAATTCTCAGGGCTGTAAGAAACCCATTCGTACGTTCATGAAAGTGAAGGCAAACACAACTTATTACTCACTTCCATGTATAGTACTTCATTTTGTTTCATTTTACCTTCCATTAAAATCCCTTGTAGATACTCTGTTCTTTTGTTTGATCCCTATAAAACTCTAACTTACACATTGGCTTTTAGTATCCTCATGATTCATATAAAGAAACTGAGCCTCAGAAGGACTGAGATCGTATAAGATCAGGTAAGAATAATTTTCAGAACACAGTCCTCACTGAAACCAGGCAGACTCTAGAGCTTCACAAGTCGCTGTCCAAAACCAACCCCCTAATTTTCAGGTCCCCCCTGTTCTGGAGCGTCTTTCTGTCGGGTTCCCCGCTCATCAAAGGACAGTCTACTCATCTACATACTCAGACCTTAGAGTCATGCACAACTCTTGTCTTGCTCTCAGACCCCACATCTGATCTGTTAGCGAATTCTGTTTTTTCTATACCCTGCACTGCGGCCCTTACGGTCCAAGTTATTCCCATATATATCGCACCGGCTTCAAGTCCGTTCACTGTAGTGACTCACGAGAAAGCATCTCTCGCAATCCCTCTACAGAACGTGTGTCGGAGTGCTGGGCATCGAACCCAGGCCCTGTGCATGCCAGCCGCATGAGCTGCCCCGAGCTCCACCACCACTTCTTCCCCTCTAGGCACAGGCACTGCTGCCCTGCTCAAAACTCTCCCGTGTCTTTTCACTGCCTGAGAAGCCGAGTCCTAATGCTACAAGGCTCTGGGCCACCTCTGACTTTGACTCCCACGGCCACCCCTCTCGCTCACGGTGCCCTGGCCACCTTGTGGTTCCTGGGGTGCACTCGGGGGTGGGCACTGCCAGTCCCTCTGTCCGCTGTGCCCTTACCAGCTGTGTGTGGTGCCTGCTTCAGCCCTGAGAGCCGCCACTCCTGAGCCATTCAGAGCGTTCGCTTTGGCCACTTTGGACTGGAGACTGCTGGCCCGGGGAACTCCTCCTCATTTATTCTTCTCTCGAATTCGCATTCTTGTCAAGCACAGTACTAAAAAAGGGCTCTATCAAAGCAGGGAGCTTTGGAACAGAGATATCTTTTGAAGCCAGGCGATGTATGAAAAGCTTACCCCACATAGTCTACACTAAAACCACATCTCATTTTCTCAGATGTAGCTACTTTTCAGATGAGAAAAATTCCAAGTAAGCCTGTCCATACATTAGAGTTTTAGATTGCCTTCTTGAAATACTGGAAAAAGGGAACTGAGAAAAGAGATTTTCTAGCCATCAGTTAAGTAGCAAGAGCACTGGCCACACACGCTACCCACAGACTGGGAGCTCGATGAAGCCTTGCACGACGGGACGCCCTCTGACCGTCCTGCACATCGCAGCAGCACTTTCTGGATGGCTGCTGGCCCCTACTTCAAGATCAGATGACACGGCGCACATGGACAGAAACACACACACAGGAGGTATCTGTTTCCGTTGGAGCCTGGCACAACACATTCCCATGCCAGCTCTGTACACCAAGAGGCTGGCACAGAAGCAGAAAGGACATGCTATCCCCAGAGTCAGAGAGTGAGAGCTCGTGGGAGCCGCTTTCTGTGTGGGGACATGGTACCTGACACATACAATGTGTAGAAGAGAAGGTTTGTTCTGCCTCAGCTTTGCCCCTGTCTGCCGGTTCCGAGGTGGAAGGGCCCAGTGGAGGACGGCTGCTCAGCGCATGGTGGGCAGGAAGCAGAGAACAGGTTGCAAGGAGCTGGAGAGGAGGGGACTGGAGTCGGGTGTGATCCTCCACGGCCCATCCGGACACAGCAGAGTGTGTTCTACTGGTCTCGCGGGCATCTTTCAATCCAGGCATTGGGACGGACTGGCGAGATTGCCCTCTCAGCGTCCCGGGAAGGTGTCCTGCTCTTTCAGGAGTGCTGTGGACGTGGTGGCTCTGCTTTGGCTCTCTAGGCCTTGCAGTTGCTATGGTGCAGCATGGCCACCCCAATGCCACTCTGAGTTGGCCCTGTGGGGAGCTACAGCAAAGGGAAATCCCAGCAGGCCTCATCCTCACCCGGCCCGGTGAGTCTCTGACAGGGCCGAGTGGTGCATGAGCCTGTGGATGAGGGGGTCTTACTGTGACATCTTGCTTGCTCTGCCCAGTTGGTGAGGCCTTCAGACACCTGCATTTCAGCAGACAGCAACTCCAGGGCCAAACGCAGCCCCAGAGTTAGCACAAACCCAATCCCTGGGTGCCAAGATTGCCTGGCATTGGTCTCATTTTCTGTGCTGTCTGGCCACATGGCAAAGTGCCGTGAATTCACTGGCTCTGGTTAGGTGTAGAGAGAAGCATGCTTGCAGGGCCCCGCTGCGCATGAATGGATTTAAACAAGCTATGTCTTCTCCGTTAGCTAAATGAAACATTTCATGTTTTGTGGGCAGCTTAGCTAGAATTTCACTGCTTTGTTTTCTAAAGAAGAGTACTCTCTTTCCTACATGAAGGAGTAGTTTGATTTGGTATTACTGGTCACAGAAATTAAAAAGACTACATATATTTTGGTGTGAGGAGTTTTTCTCTTTTTTTTGCTTTCAATTTTTTTTAAAGGACATTTTTTTATTTTGATAGCCTAGGAACAACTTACGCTAGTAACAACATTGCTGTCATTGTAAAAATGAAGAGATTTGCTATTCTTCTCTTTTCAAGCCAGCTTGAAAACACCCTGCTGCCTTTTTCCAATTAGCTTTCCATCTCTGCTGAGCCTGGACTTGGACTCTGTATGTTTATTTATGTGTTTTGAAGAAATTTTCTCAGGAGCTTTGTTTGGAGCAGATTAAGGTACAGCTTACTCTACTGCACAAAAGTCACTGAAATTCCAAGGTGCTTTTCATTTCAGGTATTTGACACATGTTCATTAAGTATCTTTTTAAACAATTTTTAAATCTTTATTGGTACATTGTATATATAAATCATGTGAGGCAGGTACCACTCTAGATATAGATACTACAGCAATACTTCTGACAACTGTGCGAAGAATACACTCAACAGTTGCAGATGTAAAGTGTACAGTATGTCAGGGGCACCGGTGCTGTGGAGAACCAGGGGTCAGTGTGCAGGACCAGGGCAGGGAGGCTGAGATCCCTGAGGTGACCTCTAAACAGCAAGAAAGCCAGGGTGGCTGGTACAGGGTCAGCAAGGGGAGGGCGGAAGAGCGGACGTCAGAAGCTGTGCGGGAAGAGCCGGCAGACGCGGAACCGGAAGCTGTGGGGCCAGGGCCGTACCTGGTTCTCAGGGGCAGCGAGTCCCTGGAGAGTTCTGCAGAGGTCCGAGGGGTGATCTCACCAGGGGCCGTAAAGGCAGCTCTTGCTGTTTTGTCGAGGACAGACGTAGGGAGGGGCTTGGAAGAGCAGCGCTGCCACTGGTGTAGGCTGTACCACTGACCTTCAGTGTTCACAGAAGTGACGCTCCGTAAAGCTTCTGCGAACACTGAATTAGCAAACAGTCAACTGCTGTTCCAGGAGGAAGACAGCACAGGTTCCTTTGGGACGCTGCTGCAGATTTTCATCATCGGGTCAATGTGTGACCTTGGTGTGCAAGGTTCTACTTAAGGATACGTTCTTTACTATATAGTCTGGATTTAGCAACATTGGCCTAAGACACATCATAACTGTCTTGCAATTAGGACTGTAAGACAGCATTTTAACATGACTTGTGCTATTTTAAATAGCTCCCCCCATAAAAAATTTAAAAATGTAAAAATAAAGCATTAGATTTCAGTAGATTTCAGAAAGGACATGTGCACAAGGCCTGGTCCCTGGCTTGGCATCACTGGATGGCAGTGGTTATGTTGGGAGGTGGAGCTGGTGACAGCTGTGCAGGTCGCTTGTGGCATGCTGCCCGAGGGGACTGTGGCACCCCCTCCCTTGCCTTTTGCTTTTGTTTGCTTCCTGGCCACGGCCATTTATTCCCGTGGCACCCCGGCCATGACCTGATGCTCCGGGGCCAAAGCAACAGTGCCAGCCATGGGTACAAACCTCAGATAGCATGAGCCAAACACAAACCTTCACTATTTATAACCAACGTGATTACAGGTATTTGTTATAGTAACATGATGCTGACTAATACAGTCTTCTTATTTTACCTCAGCTAGGAACTAAACAACTCAAATTTTTGCCATTCTATGCATGTATGCAAATCACTGTGACATAAGCACTGATTTTGAAGTTACAAATAATTTTTAACCAGTAAGAAAATTCTCAAATGCAGAATCAAGGGAGGATTGATTACAATGCTTTGCTGTGAAGCACTTCCCAGTTTTGTGTCTCCATGTCTGTGACAGGTTTTGTCTGGGAGTCTTTGTTTTTTCTTCCCTGACTGGATAGTAGAGATCACATGGTGCCCTGGAGCAATGTGTTTAGCTGTTTCTGCGTGAGAGGGGCAGTTTCTAAAGCCACTTTGTAAGCAGGATGCATCTAGGTCCACTTCTATGTGACCACATGGGACTTCGGGTCCTAAGAACTGGTGAAAACACAAAACCCATGCTGTCTGCTGTGCAGTGATAATAAAGTCCTTCGATTCCCACCTAAGTATCTTGTGTCTTTTACCAGCAGCTGTGGTAGGCTAAGTTGGTAGCTTGCAAGTTGGCTAAAATTCACCTTTTACAATTCTTTTTTTTTTTTTTTTTTGAGACAGGGTCTCGCTTTATAGTTCAGGCTCGCCCGGAGCTCACTGTGTAGCCCAGGCAAGCCTGGAACTCAGCATCCTCCTGCCTCTGCCTCCCGAGTGCTGGGATGACAGGTGTGAGCCACCACGCCCGGCACTGTGGTATATGGTACTGATTGGTGGTGGGCGTGAGTCACCACGCCCAACATTGTATGTGGATAGCGGGATCAAACTCAGGGCCTTGCGCTTGCAAGGCAGGCACTGGAACCACTGAGCTAAATCTCTGGCCCACCATTTACAATTCTTAACATCAATTTAAAATGTCATTCTTGCAGTATTTTTGCTAAACACCTGCTTGCAGCTAGGGGGCAGATGTGAGACTATAAACCCATTTGGTAGAGTAACTTTTTACATCTCTTGATAAAAACTTCAACAAAAATAATGAGTTTTTTACTCTACAATCATTTTAAATGTACAGATATACCCCTAAATTAAATAGTATCTTCTTTACTTCTTTTCTCCACTCACTATAAAATTATAGAATGTTATTTTCTTCTTCTGGCTTTAACCACTGTCTTATAAAACTTCTTCAGGTAACTAGACGGATCTGCTGGCAGCTCAAAATCACACCATTTAAATGTGGCTTCATGTAAAGAAAAAAGTATAATTTAAGAAATAACCATAATTTTACATATATTGGGAGTTATTTAGACTGAGAGAGCATTTTAAACTGACACTAAAACACTGAGTGAATGTAGCTAGAAATAAAAGATTTCCTTGCTTTTCACATGAGAATAGTTTTTGTTAGATATACTTCACACGGATAATGTTAGTGGATTCAACTCTAATTATTTGAATCCTTTTTAAAAAAGAGCATTTTTTAGAAAGGCTTTCAACCTTGGAACAGAAGAAAAGAATCCCAGAGAGCACTGTATTTTTGAGCTCATTATCATCACAGTGCTGGTAAGTTTCACAATAATGAGTCATGTGAAAACGGTTTTTTAAAAAGTTTATCAGAGGTTGTTACACAAAGAGGCCATTTGAACCCCAATTTGTAACTGTACGCTGCACAGCGGTCGGACCCGGCATCCCGATGAGGTTGGCGGTTCGAGGAGTCCCCCCACAGCTGCAGACGAGCCCTCTGGAGCCCGAGTCTGATGTGGAACCGAGAAGCGAAGGGCGTGAGGGGTCCGCCCTGCGCCTGCGCAGTCTCTTTCCTCGCCAGCTCCCTGAGGCTCTGCTGTCAGCGCAGAAGTTCCTGGCAAGAGGCAAAATCTAAGCGGACTAAAAACCCGACGCAGCCCTGCCGCGCTCGCTGCTCCTGTTGAGGAGGTAACCCCTATCGAGTTAAGATTTTTAGATTTCAGAACTTTGCGTTTGTGAAGTGGAGCTTGTGTCTTTTTATTCAATGCGATACGACAGCAAGATGAGAAATGACCGCAGAGGAAGCGCTGCTAGGGAGCCGTGGGTGCCACGCAATCCGTGCCACGGCTGTGCCGCTGCGGGGCGGGGGCGGGGCGCGTGGCCACGGCTTCGGGGGCGGGGGCCGAGGCGCCCCGGAGTGTGGGGCCCCTGCGCTTGCCCTCGGATCCATCCGGGGCGTTACCTGCAGCCTCTCCACGAGTTTCTGGACTTCGACGCTCCGGAAAATTCCTGCGGCTCTTCCGGGTTCGCAGGGTGTTTGGCTTCGAAGGTTCGAGGCCGTCCGCATGGTGGCAGCTGGCAGACGCACTCCCGTCGCGGCCCATGCCCATGCCCGTGCCCATGCCAAGCCGCCGCTCTCCCGGTGCCAGGGCCGCGGCCCAGCCCGGCGCCCCTGCGCCCGCTCCAGCGCCTGCCCCGGGGCTGACCCGGCTCAGCTCATGTGGGTTTTAAGTCCTTGCTCAAATTCTGACCGCAAGTCGTTACTCAGTCACTTTCCTCAGTTTCCCCGTTACGAATATCGCAGGGGTTGTGCACTATAAAATAATAAAATCCCTTTTATTTCTGATATTGAGGACATTGCTAATTCAGCGGGGCGTTCTCTCCCTTTTCACCAGTTCCTCCTCCGGAGGCAGCTCAGGCTTTGAAGGCCGTGTCATCCCGGCCGTCTGTCCCGCCAGCTCCAGACGGGCAGAAACGGACAGTGTGAGGGCGGGGAGCCGGGCCCGGGTGGTTTGGCCTTGAATATCATCCCTTTGCTCACAAGGGTCTCGGGCCAGCCGCGGAAGTCAGTGACCAGGAGTAGCCAATTCTCCCATCTGCGAGGCGGGGCGGTTGCGAGCGTGGTACGACGGGACATGTAAGGCTCTCAGAACTGCTTGGCTCCTGCGCCCTGTGTTGCCCTTTACTACTGAAATCACTAAAGTGCTACCCTTCCCGCCCTAAATAATAGCACTCTATTGATGACTGAAGTTTCGGTCCCATTTCTCATCATCTCCCACTGCCCATGCTCCTGATCTACGGGTTCAATTATCTTCTTTATCCACTCCTAAATCCTTTGTCTCACCCAAGTGTATTGTCAGAATACTTCAATTATTTTATCAGCTAAAGTTACAGGAACTGGCCTTACTGGTCAGGCCAAAATGACAGGGTTAACTTATGCCTTTCCAACACTGATCTTTAAAAATCACATAGAAATGTCACCCTAAGATACAAGTGGAAAACGTGAAGCCCTGTTTTTATTCCTGAAAAATCTGTATCACCGTTGATGGGAGAAGGTAAAAGCAGTAAGCTTTCCGTGTAGGATCCCAATGGAAGTGGAAGCGAATGGTCCATTTCACCTCAACACTCATTCTGAAAACGATCCAGGTCACTGACTCGGTACAAATGAAGCTCTTCTCTGCCTCAGCTCAATTCCTAATGAACATCCTGATTGCTCTCACAAGTAAATGGCATCTGTGTTAGGTTCTGCAAGAAATTTGCACCTCAGGAAGTCCAAGTATAGATTTCTGTCCTCAATGCAGCTTCCACATAGTTCCCCAAGGAGAGAGTGAAGTAGAACATTTTGAGTAAAAACTCAATAACAGTCGCCAAACAAATAAGAACAGGTGTTTTGGCTTTGAGCTCTTTGAAGTGGGGAGCAGGTGACCAGGGGCAGAAGGATCAAAGTTTCCCTGTAAGTGTGTATTGGAGCTTTTTGCACATGAGCAAGTGAAAAGTACGTAGTACTACTTTTTAAATCCAGGGATGCCTCTGGGATAGGAGGCATTTTTGTCCTACCAAAGCAAATACTGTGATAATAAAATACCTCTAGTAGAGAAAAATTATTCAGGACTCTATCTGAAGTGTTCAAGGTCATTAGAGTCAAGGTACAATGAAATGTCAGCAGTGACTAGATTCATTAAAACACAATATTCTCAGTATCTCATATGGTATGTAATAGTCTATCCATGTTAAAGTACTATTACCATCATTAAAAGATAAATTATAATGAGTTCCTACTGGTGTATGAATCATAAGAAAGTAGAGCACAGTTATAAGTACATGAACAAGGATAAGAAGATGAAAGAAATATCTGTCGAAGAGAGGCTAGATAAGAAAGGATTTCCTAGCCTTCCGTACATGTTAGTGGTGTGGTGTCTACTCTCTGAGGACAATCACCCCGGTGCCAGAGTCTTGGCACAATACCACAGGCTCAGAGAAAACCCACGGACAACATATGGAGCTCTTTCTCCCCCAGAAGCAATAGAACATTGATGAGAAAAATCACAACTTCAAAAGAATCTGAACAAAGAACTGATCAGATGGTATGAGCTTATCCGAAATAGTGGCACAAAATGCTCCAGTAAATAGTGAACTTCTTACAGGATGTTCTGTGGAAGTGACAGCTAGAATGATCTCCCTCCCTCCCTCCCGCCGTCCTCTGCTGTGGGGTGGTGATAGATCTAACGTGTGCCAGCTGGTGCAGCCTGAGAGTGAGGAGGGAGGTGGGCGGTGTGTGTGTGTGCATTTGGGCTATGCAGCGTGGGGTGTGTGTGTGTGTGTGTGTGTGTATGTGCCATCTTGGAATCAGCAAGTCTGTTCAAAGTCTCAGGCCTGTCGATGAGCGGTTTACTGTAACACGTGCCCGCTGCGGCTTGCTCTGTAGGTCCTGTGTCTTACTTGGTAAAGATAGCGGTGCCCTGGCGAGCGGGCTAAAGTTAACTGTAGTCAGTACTTCAGCACCACCCTCTGCGGCGGTCCTGAGGTGTAGTGATTTTGCAAAAACAGTAACTAAGTTAACTAATGCAAATAGAGTACTTATTAATTACATTATGTTATGGTTCCTTTTTGTCCCCAGTTCTGGTGCTTTTTACTTTTCATGTCCCATAGACTATGGAATGTAATTTAGGTCAAAAATACTTATTTCTTCAATGAGAAATGAACTTAAATTATTCCCACCTAAATAGACCATATTATTTTTTCCTGTATACCAAGGAAGAGAAATGCTTTACTAGAATGATTGACTTTAAAAAAATTTTTTTCCTCCATAGATAGAAATTTAAAATATTTTTATAACCTATTTTGCATATCTTCTGAGTAATCATGATTTTTAATTTAAGAATCTCTATTTTAATATATCACAGTATACAACTTTTACTGGAAAACTTATTTATGAACCTGGGAATCATGTTAATAAAGATATTCTCAAAATTTGTAAGTATTTTCTGAACTCTATCAGTGCATGTTTCATTACAACGGCTGTTTTAAGTGTAAATCTGGAATTATGCTATCACTCAGAGAGCACATGAAGAACTGATTTACATCAAAGGGCTGTTAGTAATTGTAAGAAGTTCATGATGATGAATAAGTGAGATAATTAGAAGCTCAACTTGATAACCTGAAGTTTTCCAAGTGTAATTTTAACATTTCAACCCAAGAATTAAACAGAATTGAGAGACCAACTCTTTACCATGGAGCTCTATCACTTCTCGGCCTTTTGGCTAAGATCAAGTGTACAATGGAGCTCTAAATAGCACTGATTTTTTTTTTTTTTTGAGACAAGGTCTCGCTTTGTAGTTCAGGCTGGCTCTGAGCTCACTATGTAGTCTAGGCAAGCCTCGAACTCAGCAATCCTCCTGTCTCTGCCTCCCGAGTGGTGGGATGACAGGCGTGAGCCACCATGCCCGGCACTGTGGTATGTGGTATTGATTGCTGGTGGGCATGAGTCTCCATGCCCAGCACTGTATGTCGTTGCTGGGGATCGAACTCAGGACCTTGCGCTTGCGAGGCAGGCGCTGGAACCACTGAGCTAACCCTCTGGCCCTAAATAGCACTGATTTTAAACACAGCACTTTTTTTTTTTTGAGACAGGGTCTCGCTTTGTAGTTTGAGCCAACCCTCCAGTCCAAAACACAGCACTTTTAAAAAGAATTAAATCTTATTCCTGGAAATGAAAGTAAATAATTTATGGCCTTGATCTTTTGGCTTTTTTTATACTTTATAATTTTTCTGATTTTGATCTTTTTTTTTAAATAAAGAAAACTTGGTGTTCAGGCTATTGGTCTGTTAGAGATTTACTGTCTTTCATGATTTCTTGAATGTTAGTTTAAAGTTCTGAGGGCTCTATGGAGTAGAGAAAAATTCATTAAGTTAAATAATTGTTCAAGAGGAAAGGGTAACAGAATTATCCTCTTCTGCTTTTCTGATCTGTGACCTTAATAATATCATTCAGATTTCCAGATAAATTTACTTTTGTGAAGCTATTGGAGAGACTATTAGGACTTTTAAAAATTTTCTTATCTTATGCTTTGTGCTACTCTTCAAGTTGAGGAATTTGAAAGCAGGCACCTTCCTAGACACACGGGAGTTCTCTAGTACTTCCTGTTGTTCAGGAAGTTGGCCTGAAGCTTGAAAGGTGGAATCACAAGCATGTGAATGGCCCCGGATCTTCCCGGGGGTGACAGGCAGAGTCATTTGTCAAGAATCAAAATGCAACAATGGGTCTGGAGTTGTGGTTAGCTTCTCAGAGCTTTTATTAAGTTTATTTTTGGTCACAGCATATGCTTTTTGCCTGTAAGTGGTAGATTTCATGCTTAGATAGCTCCCAGGGGCAGCATCCATTAGAAGAGCCTATTTAAATTCCCGATTACTGAAAGGGACATACATAATATTCACCTATACTCTCTGACATTGGGCCAGTGGAACTTTTTAATTAGCTCTTTATCATCTTCAAAAATATTTCATTAATTTTTTCCCTCCTAGGTTTCTGAATTCTACATGCCGATTTTATAAACCTACGTTTTGGCAGCCTTTTAAAACATCCATTTGTATGCATTTATTCTATTTTTATTCTCTTGTGTCTATTGTTTTATCAAGGAGCTTCAATATTCTGGAACTACATATGCTTTTCCCCCTTATTCAGGCACTGTAGTCTGTAATAATAGCAATCAAGGCAGTTCATTCTGACAAATGTGTGTCAGAAAGAGCCTGCTGTGACTTTGAAATATTGAAAGTGACTGATAACATAATGTGTGAAGTAGAATAAATGCATACAAATGGAAGTTTTAGCTGAGCAGTCAAACTATGAACTAAATACAGTGTCAGGACTTGGCCCTGAAAGCTCTCAGTGCCAGTGGTTACAATGGCAAATTACTAAATGCACTTTGCTAAATGTTTTATGAATAAAGCAGAGGCCAGAGCTTTATCATTTCTCTTTGTGCTTGGCCTTCTACAGGAAACTCGATGAAGTGATGTTTGGTTTAAAACTTTCCGGCGCAGAAAGGCACACCTTGTTTAAGACAATATAGGCATTGATGGGCAAGAGGGAAATATGGCGAGAAGAAGCCAGCAGTGAATGGAGAACATGAACACTGGACCGGTGGATAGGCAGGCTCATGACAAATCTACTGACAGCAGTCCCCTCATCTGTGGCTTTGCTTTCCACAGTTTCAGTGATCTGTGGTAAACTGCTGTCTGGAAATATTAAATGGAAGTCTCTGGAAATAAATTCATAACATTTAAAGTGCACATTGTGCCAAAAGCAGTGATGACACCCCATACGATCCAGCTCCATCCTGTCCGGGGCATGAATCTTGCTTTTGTTCGGCCTGTCCACACGGCCTATGTTAGCACTCACTCTGCTGAGCCTCGGTCCAGGTCCAGGCTTTAAGATCAATTGTTACAGAGTGCCAAAGCGCTGAAGTTCAAGGAACCCTTTTTGTCTTAATAATGGCTCCAAAGCTCCAGACTAGCAATGCAAATGAGATATCAGGGCACAGAATCTCAGAAAGAAAGACGAACTCTGCTGTTATGTGCAACTCTGCAGGGCATATAAGGCAAAACAAAACAATGTATAGATTCTGTCCTATTGGTAGCTTCAGGTAACTCCAGAGGTCTTGGAAAGGGGGAATTACTACAGTAAAAAGCACCTTGGAAATAAAAACTTGCCTGGCAAATTGCTAAATCTTGTTGTTATTTTTGAAAAGCTTACTGACTTTAAAGTGGAATATTTCAAGAAAGGAAACAAAAATACATCCTTCTAGTACGGAAGAGAGAGATGGCAAATAAGATACAGAGAGAGATGGCACAGTTTTCACCTATGTGGGACTCGTTGGCTTCATCTGTTTCTTGCCCCCTCCTGCTTGTCCAGTGGTAGAGCTGCTACTAAAATCAGACGCGCTCAGGGCCGAGTCCAGCAGAAACCGCTTCCTCCCAAGAAAGGAAGTGCATGCTTTCTTATACATGGATAGTAGGTTTTTAGGGAAAAGACTGGTTAAGTCGTCAAACTATTTAGAAAAAGTTCCTTTCCTTCCTTCAGTCTTCCATTTCCCTTCATGCTTTTGCCCCCCATCAAGTTCTTATCTAAATTTAGAAGGTGGTTATCTTCTTTAGGAATGTCAGAGTTGGAGATCCAGGTTCAGATGGTTTGAAAATAGTCTGCCGGTAACTTTCACATGTACAAAACAACAATTCTGGGCAGAATTATAAATATAGGTATTATGGAATATGCCTCAATTTGCGTGCTCTTTAAAAGTGTGAATGCATTTAGTATTCTTAGGTTTCAGAGTTCAGGAGTACAGCCTGGATACACTGCCTCAGGATAGGTGGCCAAAGATGTTACTGATGAAGGTGGAATTTGCCGTCTCTGCCATTATAAATGTAGTGACTTGAGGCCACTCCTCACTGGGCGGGAGCGTGGCAGCGAGGGAGAGGTTCAGAGATTGTCCACACAAGTTTGCTCTTATCTTTTGCCTTGTAGTTTAAAAAAGATTTTTGTTTTTTGAGACAGGATCTCACTTTGTAGTTCAGGCGGGCCCTGAGCTCACTGTATAGCCCAGGCAAGCCTCAAACTCAGCAGTCCTCCTGCCTCTGCCTCCCGAGTGTTGGGATGACAGGTGTGAGCCACGATGCCTGACAAAAAAGATTGGTTTTTATTGTCCCAAATTGTTCTTTTATCTCTCACACTCTTCTCCTCCCACTGTCCCTGCATGTTAGGTCATGCTGTCCTTCTCTGGATTACTGCCACAGATTTCTCATGGGTCTCTCAGGAGAGACCGATCTACAATCTGTGCTCAGATTAAGTGATCATCAAACTGCGGGCATGTTTACAAAATAAGTGGTTTATTCTTGTGTCTCTGAGGAATCACCTGCAGGATCAAGTCTGAACAGTGGCCCCATGTGTCTCCCCCGGGAGTGAGGCCCAGCAGC
>PVIC010048086.1:0-13643 GCA_004025085.1 Thryonomys swinderianus | reverse complement strand
TAATTCTCATTTTTACCCATATCCCTACCCACTCCCCCCTCCTCCCCCCTTTATACATGCTCTTTTATTTTTCTTTCTGTATCATATTTATTCCTTCCCCTCATCACATTCCCACACCAAGTTTCCTATAGAAATATTCCACTCTATAAAAGCTGTCCTACTTTCTAGAACTCATTTGCATCTACAGGTGTTCATGCCAAAGAGAAGATCCGGAAATTGTCTATCTGTGATGTGGTTTTTTTACAAAATGGAGTATTACTCTGCCATAAAGAATGACAAGATTGATCCATTTAGGTGCAAATGGAGACATCTGGAGAGTAGGGTTTTTTTTTGAAATACCATGTACGCATCTCTTGAACAGAGACTGGATATTAGTAAACTAAAGCTACAGAAAATAAACTGGTCTCAAATATTTGCACCAGTTATACTTTAGATAAGAATACAGTTTTCAAATGTCTTAGCTTTACTTTTAATACTTCCTCTAGGCTATCACATAGAAATCATTGTGATGAGGTGTATTCTTGACTTTTGTCTTTCACAAAACTTGGGTACCCCTGATGTGTAGGAAAATAGATTATGACTGCTGTGCTATATTTCCCTCTATTCTGAATTTTTATTATCTGCTCTTTTATAGTAATCTTTGATTTTTTTTTTTGAGAGACAGGGTCTCGCTTTATAGGTTAGGCTGGCTCTGAGCTCACTATGTAGCCTAGGCAAGCCTTGAACTCAGCAATCCTCCTGCCTCTGCCTCCTGAGTGCTGGGATTACAGGCATGAGCCACCATGCTCGGCACTGTGGTATGTGGTACTGATTGCTGGTGGCCATGAATCACCATGCCTGGTATTGAATGTGGTTCCCAAGGATCGAATTAGGGACCTTGCAGTTGTTAGGCAGGAACCAGAACCACTGAGTTAAATCTGCAGCCCTGTAATATTTGATTTTTTACGAACTCTGATTCTGAAAAGCACAGTAAATATAGTAAAAAGATCTAAAAATCTTATGTGAAACCTAAGCATCATTCTATGGTTTTAATTTTTTATCTCAGTAATTATATTTTCTGCAGAATCTTAGTCCAAACTCAGTGAAAATGTGAATCCTCAACACCGTCTAATCAGAAGCAATTGTAACTCTATAACTAATTTTGAATAATTTCACATTTTAGAACAGCATAATTAAAAGCACAAGCGTTTCTCTCTTCCTTTGTCTCAGAGTTGTTTCCTTATTTTGTACTAGCTTTGGTATGACTAAATAATGATTTATCAGAATAGAGAAAGATTACACAGAGATACTTTTTTCCATAAAACAAATATATTCTAGTCATAAACATCCTTTAATCTGATTATAAAGGTAGTACATATTATTGCAAACACTTTAAGCCATAGAAAAATATAACAATTTGAAATTCCATGGACTTCAACACTTTGTATATATTTATAGGACATACATAAATATACTACATTGATAAAGACTGACTATAATAATAATAGATGACTATTGAAAATTAAATTTGAAAACCAGCATCCTTTTTTATATTCTGACACATTTTTTAAGGGTGGAACACTGAATGACAGCTGACATGTTGATATGTTTCTCATTTTCTTTTGAAAATAAAAACTAAATTTTTTGGCTTTAAAATTCTCATTTCTTGATAGCTATACAGTATGACTGCCCTTCTCAATTGGTTATATTTCCAACTGCTTTAAGCCTGTCAAGACATTTCTGCTTAGTCTAGCTACATGCTACACTTCATTTGATAACCCATCTCATTAAAAAGTAATACAGAGGCCTCATGTTTATTTATTTTTTGAAGATGTTTCATAAAGTCATTATTCAAATCTCTGAAAGCACTTGCTAATATATTTCACAACAGACACATATCCATAGGCTCTTTAATATTCTGTTAATGTTTTCATGTGCTCAGCCTTCTATCCTTTAATGAAATGCTTTTTTCTGACAGATTTCAGCTCTCTGTGGAGCTATCTAATGCGGTGGGACAGACTTTCCCTGCGAAACTGGAAAATCTTGGTCTGTCTCCTGAATGTATAAACTGATGAAACAGGGAACATTGTAGTACATATTACTTAACAAAAACATAGTAATTAAAAATTATGCCATATCTTAAATGCCTTAGTCTAAATTTTTACTATTTTGGGGACTTCAGTCATACATTTAGGATGCACATAGCTATTTTAAGTCATTAGGAAGCAGGATTCCCCCTTGCAGGGTCCTTGTGTGTCTCCTTTCATCTTGTCCTTGTAGTTCCCTACAGATGCGTGCGTAAGAATTCACAGAGACAGGGAACCCCTTAGGGAGCCACTATCCCCAGGTGTGTTTGCTTTGTGTCTCTCTTGGCTGAACTGTACTAAAACACACTATCCAGGCTTGCTAAAGTGTTCCTACATTTTTGCCTGCATCAGTCTTGGTGAGTTCGACCTTCTCTGCAACTCATGCTCAGCTGCTCAACACACTCCTTGTTTCTGAGATTGAATGTCATGGATCAGCCAGGTTGGAAGCATCTTTCATCTTTCCCCATTTTCTACGATGTTTTCTTCTTTAACAAGAGGAAGTTGCACCTAAATTCCCAACCTCAAGACCTTTTCTCTTCCCTGTGTCCCCCATATGTCTTAGTTGATAAGTGGGCATCTATTTAACCAATGCTCCAAGTTCTTACGTAGCCTGTGCAGATTCCCTCCTGAGCCTGGTGCTTTTGCTCTCCTGCAAGCCTACCTGTACCAGGCTGAGCTCCTCAAGGCCTCCCCATGTATGTGTGGGCAGGTGTCCTTTTGAACTTATGTCTCTAATATCCAATCTACCTGGATGTTTGTGATTCATCCCATCAGAAAATCTTCAGATTCCAGGGTGGAATCTTCTGGTTCTTTGATGTCCTATGATCCCTACATGAAACTGAGACTGCTGTCCCCGAGACTCCTTGGTCTGTGGGCATCTTGGGCTCTCTTTGTAGAACGTGTCACCCAGCTAATGGGTGGCTGGTAAACAAAGAGTCCTCTGGTGAAAACAAATTTAGAAGATTCTGATAAAAAGATTCGTTGGGTTTCTTTTTGCACAACTTTACTAGCCTTTAATATATAAACATGCATGTATACTAATGAAAATGATACATGAGTTTCTAGTGGTACTTATTTTAGAATCATTTGTTTTCTAAGCTTTTTAGCTGTATACAAAATATAGCAATAAAGAATTCAATTAAAATTCTATGGAATATATTTGAAAGTGCTTTTCAAAGAGATTTATACTAGAGAATCTCATGATCTAGGTCATGTTTATAGATTAATTCAATGATTTAAAGGAAATATTCTGGAGAAAGTGAAAGAAATAGAAAGAGCTGTTAGTACTTAGCTAACTCCATCCAAGTAACATAGCACTACATTTTGATTGGTAGAGTTATTCCTGAAATGGAGCAAAGATTTTGCCATTGTCTTATTTTCTGTCAGGGTGAAAATGTTCATTGATACCCACAATGTTCTAGGTTTAATTTTGGGCTATGGAGTTCTAGTGAAGGATAAAAATCAATTCTCAAATATATGAGTTTCTCAAAGATATCCTCAGCACATATATTAAAATAACCAAGAGTACGGAAACAAAGTATTCATTAACAGAGTACACAGTGTATATATACATAATACAATAGCTTTCAGCCATTAAAAAAAATCCTGTCATTTGCAGCTCCTTAAATGCAACTTAATGACTTCGAGTTACATGAAATAGACCAGACACAGAAAACCATATGCTTATTTGTAGAGGTCAAGATGGTTAATTCTGTAAAAGAGGGGATAAGGACAGTGGTTACTGGAAGATCAGAAAGGTAACATGCAGGAAAGATAATGAGAGAATAGAAAATAGCTAGCAAAATACATTTAGATTAGAATTCTAGTGTCCTATAGCACAGTAGGGTAACTACAGTCTACCAATTTATGATATGTTTCAAAATAATTAGAAGAGTCCAAAGTTTCCCAACACATAGACAAGGATGACTATTGGAAGAGATGGAAATGCTAATCACTCTGTCTGCTCATTACATATTTTATGAATGTACTGAATTACATGCTATCCTATAAATGTCTGCAAATATATGCCAATTAAACATTTTTTAAGAGAGGGAGCTTGTTAGAAAGCTTATTCCACAATGGCTGCACAAGTCTGCAATCCTACCAACAGTGCAGACTTGTGCAACCATTGTGGAGATCTGTGTGGAGATTTCTCAGAAAACTAGGACTAGGGGTACCATTTAACCCTGCTATCCCCCTGCTAGGAATATACCCAAAAGAATTTTAAAAACCACATTGGAAAGACAGATGTACACCCTTGTTCATAGCAGCTCAGTTCGTGATAGGTCAATCTTGGAAACAAGCCAAATGCCCATCAACTGGAGAGCGAATAAAGATGCGGTTTTTTTTAATAAAATGGAGTATTATTCTGCCATAAAGAATGACAAGATCGATTCATTTATGTGCAAATGGAGACACCTGGAGGACACACTAATAAGTGAAATAAATAGATCACAGATAGGCAAATACCAGATCTTTTCTTTGATATGAGCACCTGTAGATGCAAATGAGCACTAGAAAGTATGACAGTTTTTGTAGAATGGGAAATTTCCATAGGAAATTTGGTATGGGAATGTAATAAGGGGAAGGAATAAATATGATTCTGAAAGAAAATAAAAGAACATGTATATAAGGGGTGGGGAGGTGTGGGTGGGTAGGGATATGGGTAAAAATGAAAATTAACTTGTGTCATATATTGGTACAGATTCCCCAATGTTATATGTGATTGTGAGATGTATATAAATTGTACCAATAAGAATTCAATTTTTAAAAAGATACAAATGGGATGAGTAGAATAAAGATAATCTGATTCAAAATGAGGTTATCATCCTACAAACCTATCATTATTGAAAATAAAATGAGTTATTGTAGGGAGGGTGAGGGAATAGGGACAAAATGAGGATCAACCCGTGTCGGGTACAGGTACAAGTTCTCAATGTTGAAGGTGATCATAATGTATGTATAAAATGTGCCAGTAAAATCAATTTTAAAAATTGAAAAAAAATGCTTATTCCAGGGATCCACCTCAAATAGTCTAATTCAGTAGGTCCAGGGTGTCAAACCAGAGAATTTTAAACTAGTGCCACCTGCCATTTTATGCCCAGTAACATTTAAGACAGTCTAGCACTGAGTCTCAGGGACATTGGTTGAGACTGCTTTCCTGATGACTCTGCCTTAGACTCTGGCTGGTGGGCATGAGAGCCATCAGGGAACAATACAGGCACCCAGTTTCCTGGAGGCAAAGTGTCCAGAAAGCACCTAGCCCATAGTAAGTATGCAAAACTATCAGTTCCTTTTCTGCCATCTAATTTTAAGGAAAACACAACAGCTGAGCACAGTGAGGGGTTGCTAACTTCTATTCGTTGTTTTATTTCCTTGGGAAGGAAACACTTGAATTTCTCCAGAGACAGAAAAGATGCCTCCTACTTTAATTATTTTGAAATGAGACTCAGTTATTGATAAAAATTCAAATACCACAGTGAAGAAGCACAGGAGACTTTTCCCACATTACACGATAATGTAAGTCTACTGGTTTCAGATCTCAACTCTAGAAACCTCCATCACCACATTTCCTGTTTGTAACTGAACCAATTGCACACACAAGATTTTAAGAAACAAAAGAAACCTGAGGCACTGGTAAAGACCAATTTTAGGGCCATGCTGCTTCTAATATAAGAGAGCAACATTAGTAGGGGGCAACATTTGTGGGAGGATTTTTACTCTGTCCACTTGCTTTATGGTTACATAAGGAGTTTTCAGGGAAAAAAAAAACATGTCAGGTAAGTGGAATTTTTAATTTTTTTGTTTTATCCTATATCTAAAAATTCACTTAATTTCTAAGTTGTAACTAAAAGGTACTTAATATTTGAAGAGTAAATTAGTTAGCAAATTATTTTTAAATGTTCAATACCTTTCAGTGTAATTGGTATTAAAATTCATTAATTGGTACAAATTGACTATTTTGTCTTCAAAACAAAAATGTTGGACAGAGTTTTGTAATGTAAACTTGGTAGTAGATATTTGGTAAGTGTTCGTGGGCAACTGTGCCATGCAAAGTACCTGCTCTTTCAAGGAAGCTTTGAAAACAATGTTTAGTCCTCTTTAGTTTACTTTAGATACAAAGCAGGGTAGGAGTGAATGCACTTTAACTCAAAAAATTAGCCATGAGAGTGTCTTCTCAATAATCAGTCCATTTGTAATCTTCAGAGAGATGACACTTTTGGAGGGTTCAGTGAAAATTCAGTTGCTTGTGCAAAGGCTCTTGAAATTAGATTCACATCAGCTTGCTATTGTTAATCCGCATTGATGGTTTCTTCCTTCTGCATTGTTTATGTATTTTCTTTTGCTTAACAAACATCTTTTGGGTGTCTGAGAAAAATACACGTTAGGTAAAGGACAATTATAAAATATACATATTTTCTATCACCTGAAAACACAAAATATTATGTTTTATTTCCTTCTGTTATTTTTGTCCATTCTACATAGTTTTATTTTTAAAAATGAAGTATTAACTTGTACATCAAGTTTTATATCAGATTTTCCCCTCATTTAATGAAGTAACTTTTCCTTTTATTATAACTTCTGCCTAATCATTTTAAATAATGTACTAAATGACACATTGCATTAATTATCATTTGCTTACTCATTTGTTTATGGTTAGGCATTCCAGTTATTAAATATCTTAATTAAAGAAAATGAATAGCTTTCTAGCCTCTTTTGTGGTAATTTTTAGCAGTGATATTAGAATCGGAATTACTGAGTAAGAAATTATGGATATTTTAAACCTCAGTATTGCCAAATTGCTTTTCCAGGGATAATGCCAATTTACTCCCAATCTAACAATGCTTCTTTAAAAAAAAAAAAAACCAAAAAGACAGGTTTTATTTTTAAAATGTCTTATGTATAACATGCTACTCATTGTTTAACACACATTATTTTGATGATAATGAGATTGAGCAGTGAACATTTTGTATGGGTTTTTAAACTGTTCATAATTCTATCATTTGTAATTTTCTCATTACATCTTTTGTCAATTACTGTTCTCAATGTACTTTTAATATCGGTTTGTATGGGTCAATTACTAATATCATATCTTATAATTTTTGTGAATTTCCTATTATTTTGCTTGTTGGATCTTAAAGTTGGTTGGAGGAATCACACATGGACATACACTAACCTACAACCTTCCTGCTTCTTCTTTGCTTTCCTAGCTCAAACATGCGCAAAGAATCACTAGAATTGTTTCAGTTTGGCTTATGAACTGCAATAATTGTTCATAGTGTTACTATGAGCAGTTACCTTGGATGAATGATGATAAGGAAAATGGCCAATGCCTGTGAATATGACATTCAACTCTTTCCACAACTAGTTAACCTAACTTTAGAAGGGATATGGTAAATGTCTACAACATTCTTAGTTCACATTTCCTGTCAGGTGTAATACAGTAGCTACTCCATTTTCACTTTAGCATTCTCACAATTTTCACAACTCCCAGAAAAGATACAATACACTGTTTATCCTTAAAACTTCAGGCCCTCCTCGTGCACTTCTAGGTAGTGTTGATCTTTGTTATAAATAGCTATGTGGCATACAGGGCCTTATATAAATCTTTGTCAACATTTCCAAGTAGTTTCATAAAACTGGTTCCTGACCATTTGGGACATGTTGGTATGTTTAGATTTGTTGTGTGTCCACACCTGTATCCACAGGAAGTACCATACTTTGGCTTATACGTAGGCTTCTGAACATGATGCGTTTCTCTTTCTTACATAAAGTAACACACACAGAAATAAAAAAAAAAATTTTAAACCTCAGCCTGAAATGCCAGAAGAAAGCAAAAAAAGCAAAACTTAACGTAAAAGAGCCAGTGGTAGTATTTTTCATATATAGATAGGTGGAAAAAAAGAAAGTAAATTTGAAAACATCCCAAAACTCAACTTCTGCTTGTTAAGTTTAAAAGAAAGTGGAAAACTCAAACTTAATTTTTACCTAGAACCATGTGGACATTGAATCTTCAGTAAATCTGCTGATACATAATTCTTATGCAGTTTCTTCTTTGATAAAAAATCAACACTAGAGCCAGGGCATGCTGGCTCATGTATAATCCCAGCATTTGGGAGGCAGAGGCAGGAGGATTGCTGAGTTTGAGGCTTGCCTGAGCTACATAATGAGCTCAAGGACACCCTGAACTACAAAGCCAGACCCTATCTCAAAAGGAAAGAAAAGAAAAGAAAACAAAACAAAACATTAGCTAAATCAAATGATGAAAAAAATTCTTTTGGCTATTGTTAATTTAGTTCTAAATAAAAATTCATAATTTACGCATTTTAAGTTTTCTCATTTTCTTTACTCAGTTTTGTCTTCCCATGAACCTCCATCATCTTTCTAAGTAAAATGAATCCCTTTCTTGTAGATGATAAGGGGCTAATTTATGAATCATATTTTAAATTCAGATAGTCTAAAAGGTCACAGACAACATTGCATCACAGGATTTAAGTATTTGGTAGTGATTTTTAAGAAAATTTAACCCAGGAAATATTGTCATATCTCTCAGAAATACATGCCCCCAAATACCTAGTAGCTAGTAAATCTCACCCTTGGACAATTTTTAGACATTGTGAAATTTCATTTAATTATCTCAATGTTCCTAAATTAAAAAGAGAAAAGAAAAGATTAAAACAGCTTATTAAATAATAAGAAGAAACAGGTAAGTATTATAAAATGGATTGTCAAAATCTAGATAAAGAAGGTTCATCTACATCAGGGATTTGGGCATTTCTTTATCCCCATAGGATTTATGAAGTTTATAAGGTATCTGGCCTAGAGAAATCCTAATGTGCTCTCTTAAAATATACTGTCCCATTCATTCCCATATTTGGACCTTTTAAAAGTTACATTTAGTAAGTACTGATTGAAAAGCATCCTGATATATAGAAATACATGGCCTTGATATCACACAGGTGAAAATAGAAACTTCAGTCATACCGTTGTTTTAGTGAAGTTCTGTGATTTGCACAAAACAATTATACGACTAGTAAAAACGCACTCTTGGCCTCTTGCTCAAATTGTTTGAAAAGTCATTCCAACATTGCCCATTGGTATTTTGGTATTTTCCTTCTCCCCCTCACAATGCAGTCTGAGACCTGTACCGTTCACATACCAAATAACCCTTTGTAGTGAACATTCATCTAAAGTGGGTAGGTTTCAGATTTTAAATTAGAATAATGTGTTATTTACTTGAAACTGATTTGAAAGCCCTCCCTTGTGCTGATATCTATGATTCTAATAACTTTTATTGATGGAGATAGGGAAGCTGTAGAGTAATTGTTGAAAGTGTGGGTGTAGTGATTTTTCCCTCATACCCCTAAAATCATTAGAATGTACATTGTTCAGTGCCACCAAACCATTACCATGTTTTAAAAAGCTCATTTTATAAATAGACCCATGGGGACCATCATGTCAATAATTTTCTTTAAAATTTCTGGGTGCCTAAAATAAATATATACATTTGTGGAATGAAGAGATGTTCACTGCTGTGATAGGGTTTATAAACCAGAAGAATCCATTAATAGAATCTATGTACTATAGATTATGTACTATAAACTCTTACACTTAGTTAAAAAGTCTGACATAGAGACAATAAGCATTTAATTATGGTTTTTATTACTAATTGTTTAAGTAAAGGCTTCTGTATATATCGAAACTATCAGCGGTAAAACATTACCTTCACTTAGCTTGGTTTCATTCCAGAGTACATACAATTGTGAATTCCAAATATAGTATCTCCCAATTACTGTTGGCTTCAAGGAAGTCAAAGGTCTTATAATTAATTATTATGTTTAGCCCCTGGCAGTAGAAAACCAGATAGAATCTTAAGTTATTGTTTGTTAGCTGTCATTTCCTTACTAATAATTTCTCAAGGCCTTTTACTTTTTAATAGTGTAAATAGCTAACATAAAATTGTGTGGGAGTTCATTTTGAATTGATAAAAGCTATATAAGTGAAAGTAATTATAATTAATGAATAATGGCCCTGAAGATTGTACTTGTTGGGCAAGAATTTTTTACTACTATTTGTACATCCAGTATTAGTAGAGGCACTGTCTGTACCAAGCAGATATCCACAGGGATAAAGAGACATTTACACTAGGTTAAAAAAATTAACAGGTGAGAAGAGTTAAATTACTCTGTGTGTGTGTGTGTGTGTGTGTGTGTGTGAACAAAAGATGAGGTTTCTAAATGATTATTCTATTTAGAACTCAGATCACATTACTAATGGGAAAAAAAATCTTGGAAAACAGAAAATGTTAGGAATTCTAAACTTCTACAATCAGAGAAAAGCTCAAGACCATGCTAAAATACTCCTCCACATGCCTAAACCACTTCCTACATACTGGAATTCAGCTCATGTTTTAAAAGGTCTCCAACTGTTTGTATGAAAGAAGTTTATTATGTTAGTGAGTGATAAAACACAACCAGAAAGGAATTTAGTGTGGTCTAAGTTCATGCTTTAATAATGTTGACATACTATTAAACATCAGAAGGACTTCCCTTAGAGCTTTTAGTAAAAAATGTAGGTCTGTGTATTGATTTGGTTGTTTCTTTGTAGCTAAAAGCATAGCTGTCTTCTTGTGGCAATTAGTAGGATGAGATAACCATTTCAATTCTCACTTTAATTGGAAAAGAGAAAGCAAAATTTCTAACTGAAATGTAATTTTGGCCAAGTGATAGAATGATTTATAGCTAGATTTAGAATAATTTTACAAACAAGATTAGGGCTTCCAGCTTACTTCCTTGAAGTATGACTTTTCATATTGGTATATTTTATTTACCCAAACCACACATTTTTGACTGTGTACAAAACAGATACTGTGGGAAATGGAAAGAAATAAGGCACTAAGTAGAAATACTGATTTTACTAGTTTTCCTGGGGATAGTAAATGCTAGAGGTTTGTCATGTTTTTATATTTATTCGTTCCCCCAGATAGAGAGATATTAAAATATAAATATATAAAACAGAAAAATATATAACCAAATAAATCAGGATAGAATGGAAAATAAGGATCAAGGAACATAGGTCATAAAAGTGAGTATTGTATAACCCTAGATGCTACATTTGCTTAAGGGAACTTATATGTCAAAAGCAAATGACCAAATAGGATAATTACATGGGCTATAAAAGTAAAAATGTACCAGTTCTTGAGGAAAATCAAGGTTGCTTGTACTTGAATATGTTATGGTTTAGATCATCCAAGATATCCCCAAAAGTTCAGTGCTCAGAAGTGGGGCTTTGGAAAAGTGACTAATCATGGAGGCACTACATTCATCAGTGGGTTAAGCCATTGGTACAATGGCCAGTCTTCTGGTCTAGCTAATGGTTGCCCACAGAAGGTTGTAGTTTTGTTATCAACTCTTTATCCCCCCCCCCTCTGTCTCTGCTTCCTTGTGCCATGAGGTCAGCGATTTCCTCTTTCCACATCCACTTTTTTGCCTTGGAACCTATTTACCATAGACAGAATACACTGAAACTGTGAGCCAATAAAAGCCTATCTACCTTTGCGTATTTGTTTTTATTGATGGGAAAGGACTAATACAGTGTCCTTATAACTAATGGATTTAATTGAGAGTGTCCTCTGGCTAGGACTTTTTCTTAAGGCATGTTTTATTTTCCTTAACAATAAAGTCAGAAAATATGCAAAATGGAAGAGAATAACAAGTTAATTTTAGTCTTTAGGACAGCCTGAAGTGTAACTCTCATTTGCCATTTTAGTGCAGATCATATACTTTAATGGTTAGCTGGATGGATGCAGTATTAACATTCTCTTAAGAATGAAGAATGAAGACAAGGATAAATAAAATAGTTCAGAGTCTGGTTGGAGAGGTTTATACATAAGGGATTGCTGTAATATTTATTACAATGGAAAGATAAGCAAGGAAGTCACCTAGTGGAACACAGTATTAAGAGAAATTGTTAAAGAGAAGGTGATCAAAAAGGATATTTAGTATCTTTTAGATGGCTGAGGGAAAAGAAATTTCAGACAAAAGAGTAACTATCCAGACACATAGAAATATGGCATGGTAAATACTTTCTATTGAAAATTACAAGTGCTTCAGAATGACTGGACCACAATGATTGGGAGGTCATGGTAGATAAGTACCAAGACTTATGGAAGATCCCCAAGGCAGAAAACTGAAATAACATATTGGGGATACAGTGTGTGATAATAAAGGAAAAATGTGATGGCCTTTATATTCAGAGCAGACCTAGAATCGGACACTTGTCCTAAAGAACATCACAGGCTAAAAGAGAACTAAAAAGGGACAACTTTCTCCAGAGACCCCACTTGGTGGATAAGCAGTGGTTAACTAGTGTGGATGAATGGAAACAGCAGTACAGATAGAACCAGTGTCAACTGAATGAGTAAAAACAGAGCCAGACTCACCTGAGATGCATGTGAGTCTTACTTTATTTAAAAACCTTGGATTATCAAGATATCATAATCATTTAAATTATGTGTATTCTTTCATTCAGTGATCCATCTTCCACAATTTAACTTAACACAAAATTAAACTTGTGTATATAGTTTTAACTATGACATTCATCATAATATTGATTATAATAACTAAAAATTAGACATACCTTTAATATCCAGTGATCAATTATTGCTTAAATAAGATATGAATAGTCCAAAAAATGGAATATTGAGCAACCAAAAGAAATGGAAGCATGTTAGGTTCACAGGAAAAGAACCCTGTAAAGTTGTTAAGGGGAAAGTAGATAACAGTCTAGTTGCTATAATTCAACCCTAGGTCCCTGTGCATAACAATTTCTGAACAGAGGAGAAGAACGGAAGTATAGCAGATGCTTGAGCAACTTGCAGGCTGAGGCTTGATCCTCTAGTCACAGATTTGCATTTCTGACTCTCCCAAAACCTAACTGCTGCTGTCCTATGATTGATCAGAAGCTTACTGATAATATTGTTGATTAATACATATATTGTATATCTTATGAACTAAATATTGTAAAGCACAGGCAAGAACCTCTCGACCATTTTTTACTGTCATTTGCTGTAAGAGATTTCTTTAAAAACAGAAATCACTTAGTGGACATTTGGATTGTTTCTTAGATTTAGCTATCACAAACTGAGCTGATATGAACATGACTGCACATATGTCTCTACGATATGATTCTTTTAATTCTTTCAAGTGTATTCCTAACAGGGGAATAGCAGAGTCAAATGGAACCTCTAATCCTACTTTTCTGAAGATTCTCACACTGATCTCCACAATGGTTGCTCAAGCCTATGTTTCCACCAACAGTGGAGAAGGGTTCCTTTGTCCACACAGACTCACCAGCATTTATTGCTGGTTAATTTCACAATAGCAGTCATTCTTTGTGGAGTGTGATGAAATCTCAGTGTTGTTTTCATCTGCATCTCTTGAATGACCAGTGATGCTAAGCATTTCTTCATATGCTTCTTGTCTGCTTTCACTTCTTCCTTTGAGAAGTGTCTGTTCATTTCAGATGCCAATTTTTGAAATGGGTCTTTAAACTTGGGGGAACTGATTTTTTTTTTTT
>PVIC010048085.1:0-13643 GCA_004025085.1 Thryonomys swinderianus | reverse complement strand
TTTTTTTTTTTTTTTTTTTTTTTTTTTTTTTTTTTTTTTTTTTTTTTTTTTTTTTTTTTTTTTTTTTTTTTTTTTTTTTTTTTTTTTTTTTTTTTTTTTTTTTTTTTTTTTTTTTTTTTTTTTTTTTTTTTTTGAGACAGGGTCTTGCTTTGTAGTTCAGGCTGGCCCTGAGCTCACTATGGTGCCCAGGCAAGCCGCCGCGAACTCAGCAATCCTCCTGTCTCTGCCTCCTGAGTGCTGGGATTACTGGCGTGAGCCACCACAACACTGTGGTATGTGGTATTGATGGCTGGTGGGCGTGAGTCTCCACGCCCAGCATTATATGTGTTTACCAGGGATCGAACTCAGGACCTTGCACTTGCGAGGCAGGCACCAGAACCACTGAGCTAACCCTCCGGCCCAACTTCTGTTTCTTCATCATTTGACCATACTAAGAGTGCCAGATTTCAATAAGAAGCCTCAGTTCTCCTGAGGCACAGGAAACATGGAGCTAAAAAGTGTTCCTACTCTTGCAAATAAGGCACAGAGTGAGTAGGGAGTACAATCCCACTCAGATTCTCAAAATCAGTTCATAGCAACACGGTGTGAATTCCAGCTTTTGCTTGGGGAGATTAAGCCCCTGATATCCCAGATTCTTCCCTTTCACGTGCATGGATGTGGCTAGAAAAGAAAGGCATCTTGAAATTAGGTGTAATCCAAGGCTTTGATGTGGAAAACAGGCACTTTCCACCCCAGTCTTAAGGCTCTAAGGTTCCAAACACACATAGCAGTGTGCCAGGACTCTTTCTACAATGGGATTGTGAAATCATAATTGGACTTTCACTACTGCAGACACATATAGTGTAAAGGAACAAACACTTGCCTCCTGGCAGTAAATGGCATAGAATATGGAGGTAGCAATTTCCACCAAGTTCCTAAAACTGACTTCATAAAAAGCAGGTCTGAGTTCCAGGTGTTTCTCTTTGAGGTAGTAGTCTCTGAATATCACTCCAGCTGCCATTCTCTTGAATTGAGCTTCAGATGAAAATGAAATATCCACCCATGGAACAGCACTCCTAGTCCAGAGATTTCCGAAGGAGGGAGTGTGCTTTTCTCTATTAAGATTCTGTCCAAAAAAAAAAAAAATTACTTCTGTTACTCTACAATTTGCCCATACAAACACTGCGGGATTTCAATGAGAAGCCACAGTTCTCCTTAGGCCAGTGAATAAGGAGAAACAATCTGTTCCTACGCTTGCAAATAATTAACAGAGTGGAGGCGGAGGGTTAGCTCAGTGGTTCCAGCACCTGCCTCGCAAGCGCAAGGACCTGAGTTCGATCCCCGGTAACCACATATAATGCTGGGCGTGGAGACACGCCCACCAACAATCAACACCATATACCACAATGCCAGACGTGGTGGCTCACGCCTGTAATTCCAGCACTGGGGAGGCAGAGACAGGAAGATTGCTGAGTTTGCGGCGGCTTGCCTGGGCACCATAGTGAGCTCAGGGCCAGCCTGAACTACAGAGTGAGACCCTGTCTCAAAAAGCAAAAAATATAAAAAATAAATAAATAAATAAATTTAAAAAATAATAATAATTAGAGTGAGCAGGGAGTACAATCCCACTCAGATTCTGAAAATCAATTTATAGCACCATGGTGTGAATTCCAGGTTTGGCTTGGGGAGATTAAGCTCCTGATATTCCAGATTCTCTGTTTCACTTGCCAGGATGCTGCTGGAAAAGAGACTCATCTTGCAATTAGGTGTAATCCAAGAATTTGATGTGGAAAACAGGCATTTTCCACCTCTATCTTCACGCTCTAACCGTCCAAACACAGATAGCAGTATGCCAGGACTCGTTTCTACAATGGGATTGTGAAGTCATAATTGGGCTTCCACTCCTGCAGACACAGGTAGTGTACAGGAACAAACTCTTGCCTCCTGTTGGTAAACGGCAAACAGCATGGAGGTAGTACTCCCCTCTCCGTTCCTGATAGTGACTTCACAAAAAGCAGGTCTGAATTCCAGGCGTTTCTCTTTGAGGTAGTAATCTCCGAAAATCACACCAGCTGCCATTCGCTTGAATAGAGCTTGTGGTCCAATGGAGATATCCACCCATGTAGTAGCACTCGTAGTTCTGAGATTTCCGAAGGAGGCAGTATTCTTTTTTCAATTCTATTCTAACCATCAGAACATTACATTTGTTTCTCCAACATTTGCCCGTACAAAGACTGTGGGATTTCAATAAGAAGTCACAGTTCTCCTCAGGCAAAAGGAACATGGAGAAACACCATGTTCCTCCTACTCTTGCAAAAAAGGCACAGAGTGAACACGTAGTACAGTCACACTCAGACAATGAAAATCACTTTATAGCAACAGTGTGTGTATTCCAGCTTTTGCTTGTGGAGATTAAGCTCCTGATATCCAAGATTCTCCCTTTTGCTTGGTTGGATGTTGCTGGAAAAGAGAGGCATCATGCAATTAGGTGTAATCCAAGTCTTTGATTTGGAAAACAGGCATTTTCCACCTCTCTCTTCAGGCTTTAATGGTCAAAACACACATACCCATGTGCCAGAACTCATTTCTACAGAGGGATTTGAAGTCCTAACTGGACTTTCACTATTGCAGACAAAGTTAGTGTAAATGAGCAAACTTTTGCCTCCTGGCAGTAAATGGCAAAGAGCAGGGAGGTAGTAATTTCCACTCCATTCCTGAAACTGACTTCACAAAATTCTATTCTGTGTGTCAGGTGTTTCTATTTGAGGGAGATATCTCTGCAAATCTCTCCACTTGCCATTCGCTTGAATGGAGCTTGTGGTCAAAGGAGATATCCACCCATGAAACAGCACTCCTAGTGCAGAGATTTCTGAAGAAGGCAGTGTGTTTTACTCGATTTCGAAGCTAACCATAAGTACATTATGTGTGTTTCTCCACGGTTTGTCAATACAAATATTGTGCGATTTCAATAAAAAGCCACACTTCTCCACAGGCACAGGCAACATGGAGAATCAAAATGTCCCTACTATGGCAAATAATGCATAGACTGAACTGGGAGTACAGTCATACCCAGATTATGAAAATCAGTTTACATCTACTGGGTGTAAATTTCAGCTTTTGATTGGTTAAATGAAGGTCCTGATATCCTGACTCTTCCTTTTGATTGCTTGGATGTTGCTAGAAGAGAGAGGCATCATGCAATTAGGTTTAATACACGCCTTTGATGTGGAAAACAGCCCTTTTACACCTCTGTCTTCAGGCTCTAACTGTTGATACACAAGTAGTGTCGCCACAGTGCTTGTTTCTACAAAGGGAGTTTGAGGTCATACTGTGCCTTTCTCTACCACAGACATAAGTACTGTAGATAAACAAAGTCTTATTCCTGCCTAGTAAAGGCTGTAGAACATAGGTTGAAAATTAGCACACACTTTCAGAAATCTTATTCACAAAATCACAGTCTGAGGAACACTTATTTGTTTCAGGGAGAAATGAACTAATATCCAAGTAAGTCCCCATCACATGAGTAAAGAAGCTGGGCAATATTTGATGTCCAGGCAGCAAAAGGCACTGCTAGGCCGGAATCTTTCTGAAACAGGCAGTGTGCATACCTCGTTCCAGATACTGCCCAATAGAATATTATTTGTGATTTTCCACTGCTTCTCTGTACAATGGCAGCCGCATTTCCCCAAGTTCCCTTCTTCTGTCACTGGCAGATGGAGCAATGGCAATGGTTGCAACTCTGGCTAAAAGAGGGACAGACTGGGTTCACAGTTTCTCTTATTTTCTGAAACTGTCATTTACAGGTATATCTGGTGATTTCCAGGTCCTTCTTTGATAGGAAAACCTCTTGATTGTTCACATTATCCTATTCACTTGAATGGAGCTGCACGGCCAAAAGAGATATTATGCATGAAGTTATACTCCAGGCATTTGGGCTTCGAAAAATGGCATTTGGCACTTCTGTCTTCAGGCTCTAACGGTCCAAACAGATAGCAGTGAGCCACGATTCGCTTCTAAAAAGGGATTTGACATCATAATTGGACTTCCAATACTGCAGACATAGGTAGTGTAATGGAACAAACTCTTGCCTCATGGCTGTAAATGGCAAAGAGCAGGAAGTTAGTAATTTCCACTCCGTACCAGAAAATGACTTCACAAAAAGCAGGTCTGAGTTCCATGTGTTTGTCTTAGGTGGAGTAATGTTCGAATATCACTCCAGCTGCCATTTGCTTGCATGGGGCTTGTGGTGAAAAGGAGATATCGACCCGTGGGATAGCACTCATAATCAGAAGATTTCCAAAGGAGGCAGTGTGCTTTTCTCCATTCAGATTCTAACCATCTGAACATTACCTCCGTTTTTCCATTGTTTGCCCATACAAAGTGTGTGGGATTTCAATAAGAAGCCACAGTTCTCCACAGGCACAGGCAATATAGAGAAACAGTCTTTTCCTACTCTTGCAAATAAGGCACAGACTGAGCAGGGAGAATAGTCCCATTCAGATTCTGAACAGCATTTTATAGCAACACGGTGTGAATTCCAGCTTTTGCTTGGGGAGATTAAGCCCCTGATGTACCAGATTCTCCCTTTCGCTTGCTTGGATGTTCCTAGAAAAGAAAGGCGTCTTGCAGTTAGGTGTAACCCATGGCTTTGATGTGGAAAGGAGGTATTTTCCACCACTGTCTTCAGGCTCTAAAGGTCCAAACACAGATATCAGTGCAAAAGTTCTCATTTCTACAAAGGGATTTAATGTCATAATTGCACTTTCACTACTGCAGACACCGGTAGTGTAAAGGAACAAACTCTTGCCTCCGGGCGGTAAACAGCAAAGACCAGGGAGGTTGTAATTTCCATTCGGTTCCTGAATCTGATTTCACAAAATGCAGGTCAGAGTTCAATGTGTTGCTTTCTGAGGGACTAATCCCCAAATATCAGTCCAGCTTCCATTCGCTTCAATGGAGCTTGTGGTCCAAAGGAGATACCCACCTGTGGAATAGCACTCCGGTCAAGAGATTTCTGATGGAGGCCGTGCACTTTTCTCTATTCAGATTCTCACCATCAGAACATTACCTCTTTTTCTCTACCGTTTGCCCAACAAAGAGTGCGGGAATACAACTAGAAGCCACAGTTAACCTCAGGCACAGGGAACATGGAGAATCAGATTATTCCTACAGTTGCAAAAAGTCACAGAGTGAACAGGGAGAACAGTCCCACTCAGATACTGAACATCTCATTATAGTGACATGGTGTGAATTCCAGATTTTGCTTCGGAAGATAAAGCTCCTGATATCCCTGATTCTCCCTTTCCCTTGCTTGGATGTTGCTAGAAAAGAGAGGCATCTTGCAAGTAGATGTAATCCAACCCTTTGATTTGGAAAACAGGCATTTTCCAGCTCTCTCTTCAGGCTCTAACGGTCCAAACAGACATAGCAGTGTGCCAGGACTTGTTTCTGCCAAGGAATTTGATGTTATAATTGGACTTTCACTACTGCAGACATAGATAGACAAAAGGAACAAACTCTTGCTTACTGACAGTAAATGGCAAAGAGTAGGGAGGTAATAATTTTCACACCGTTCCTGAAACTGACTTCACAAAAAGCAGGTCTGAGTTCCAGGTGTTTATTTTTGAGGGAATAATCCCCGAATATCACTCCAGCTGCCATTCGCTTGAATGGAGCTTGTGGTCAAAAAGAGATATCCACCCGTGGAATAGCACTCCTAGTCCAGAGAAATCCGAAGGAGGCAGTGTGCTTTTCTTGATTCAGATTGTAACAATCAGAATATTAGTTCTGTTTCTTCAATGTTTGCCCGTACAAAGAGTGTGGGATTTCAATAAGAAGCCACAGTTTTTCACAGGCACTGGGAACATGGAGAATCAATCTGTTCCTACACTTGCAAATAAGGCACAGAGTGAGTAGGCACTATAGTCCCACTCAGATTCTGACAATCAGTTCATAGCAGCACAATGTGGATTTCAGCTTTTGCATGGGGAGATTAAGCCCCTGACATCTCAGATTCTCCCTTTTGCTTGCTTAGATGTTGTTAGAAAAGAGAGGCATCTTGCAGTTAGCTGTAATCCAAGACTTTGATGTGGAAAACAGGCATTTGCCGCCTCAGTCTTCTGGCTTTAATGGTCCAAAGACACATAGCAGTGAGCCAGGACTCGTTTCTACAAAGGGATTTGACGTCATAATTGGACTGTGCCTACTACAGACACAGTCTAAAGGCACAAACACTTGCCTCCTGGATTAAACAACAAAGAGCAGGGAGGTAGTAATTTCCACTCCATTCCTGAAACTGACCTCACAATACACAGGCCTGTGTTCCAGGTGTTGCTATTTGAGGTAGTAATGTCTGAATAGTACTTCAGCTGCTTTTTGCTTGAATGGAGCTTGTGGTCGAAAGGAGACCTCCACCCGTGGAATAGCACTCCTAGTCCAGAGTTTCCCAAAGGATGCAGTGTGCTTTTATCTATTAAGATTCTAATCATCAGAGCATAACGTCTGTTTCTCCAGCATTTGCCTGTACAAAGAGTGAGGGATTTCAATGAGAAGCCACAGTTCTCCTTACACCAGGGAACAGGGAGTAACAATCTGTTTCTACTCTTGGAAATAATTCACAGAGTGAGCAGGTCCCACTCAGATTCTGAAAATCAGTTCATACCAACACGGTGTGAATTCCAGCTTTTTCTTGGGGAGAATAAGCCCCTGATATCCCAGATTCTCCCTTTCGCTTGCTTGAATGTTGCTAGAACAGAGAGGCATCTTGCATTTAAGTGTAATCCAAGCCATTGATGTGGAAAACAGGCATTTTCCACCTCTCTCTTCAGGCTCTAATGGTCCAAACACAGAGAGCACTGTGCCAGGGCTCAATTCTATAAAAAGAATTCACATCATTTTTCAATTTTCACTACTGCAGACACAGGTAGTGCAAAGGAACAAGCTCTTGCCTTCTGGCAGTAAATGACAAGAAGCTTGGAGGCATTAATTTCCACTCCGTTCCTGAAACTGACTTTACAAACAGTGGGTCTGAGTTCCCGGTGTTGCTCTTTGAGGGAGTAATGTCTGAATATCACTCCAGCTGCCATTCGCCTGAATGGATCTTGTGGTCAAAAGGATATATCCAGCCATAGAATAGCACTCCTAGTCCACAGATTTCAGAAGCAGGCAGTATGATTTTCACCATACAGATTCTAACCTTTAGAATATTACGTCTCTTTCTTCAAAGTTTGCCCATAGAAAAAGTGCGGGATCTCAATAGGAAGCCACAGTTCTCCATAGGCAGACGGAACATGGTGAAACAAACTGTTCCTTCTCTTGCCAATAAGGCACAGAGTGAGCAGGGAGTACAGTCCCACTCAGATTTTGAAAATCAGTTTACAGCAACCCGGTGTGAATTCCAGCTTTTGCTTGGGCAGATTAAGCTTCTGATATCCCAGATTCTCCCTGTCGCTTGCTTGGATGTTGCTACAAATAGAAGCATCTTGCAATTACGTGTAACCCAAGACTTTGATGTGGAAAACAGGCATTTCCCACCTCTGTCTTCAGGCTCTAATGGTGCAAACACAAAGAGCAGTGATCCAGGGACCGTTTCTACAAAGGGATTAGACATCATTATTGGACTTTCATTACTGCAGACACAGGGAGTGTAAAGGAACAAAATCTTGCCTCCTTTCGGTAAATGACAAAGAGCCTAGAGGTAGTAATTTCCATTCCGTTCCTGAAACTGACTTCACAAAAAGCAGGTCTGTGTTTCAGGTGTTTCTCTTTGATGCAGTAATCTCCAAAAATCACTGCAGCTGCCATTCGCTTGAATGGAGCTTGTGGTCGAAAGGAGGTTTCCACTCGTGGAATAACACACCTAGTCCAGAGATTTCTGAAGGAGGCAGTGTGCTTTTTTCAATTTAGAGTCTAATGATCAGAACATTATGTCTGTTTCTGCACCGTTTTCCCGTACAAAGAGTGCAGGATTTCAGAAAGAAGCCACAGTTCTCAGGCACAGGGAACATGGAGAAACAAACTGTTCCTACACTTGCGAAAAAGGCACAGAGTGAACAAGGAGTACAGTCCCACTCAGATAACGAAAATCATTTTATTACAACACGGTGTGAATTCCAAATTTTGTTTGGAGATATTAAGCCACTGATATCCCAGATTGTACCATCCGCTTGCTTGGATCTTGCTAGAAAAGAGAGGCATCTTGCTGTTAGGTGTAATCCAAGCGTTTGATGTGGAAAACAGGCATACTCCACCTCTGTCTACATGCTTTAACGTTACAAACACACATAGCATTGCACCAGGACTCGTTTCTACAATGGGATTGTGACGTCATGATTGGACTTTCACTACTGCAGACACAGGTAGTGTAAAGGGACCAACACTTGCCTCCTGTTGGTAAATGGCAAAGAAACTGGAGGTAGTAATTTCCACTACAATCCTGATATGGACTTCAAAAAAGCAGGTCTGAGTTCCAGGTGTTTCTCTTTGAGGGAGTAATCTCTGAATATCACTCCAGCTGCCATTCGCTTGAATGGAGCCTGTAGTCGAAAGGAGGTTTCCACCCATGGAATATCACTCGTAGTCCAGAGATTTCCGAAGGAGGCAGTGTGCTTTTTTCAACTCAGATTCTAACGTTCAGAAAACTATGTCTGTTTCTCCACCTTTGTCCCATACAAAGAGTTCGGGATTTCAATAAGAAGCCACAGTTCCCAGGCACAGGGATCATGGAGAAATGAACAGTTCCTACACTTGCAAACAAGGCACAGAGTGAGCAGGGAGTACAGTCCCACTCAGTTTATGAAAATAAGTTTAGAGCAACACGGTGTGAACTGCAACTTTTGCTTGTGGAGATTAAGCTCCTGATAGCCCAGATTCTCCCCTTTGTTTGCTTGGATGTTGCCAGAAAAGAGAGGCACCTTGCTTGTAGGTCTAATCCAAGCATTTGACGTGGAAAACAGGCATTTTCCACCTCTGTCTTCCTGCTGTAACTGTCCAAACACAGATAGCAGTGCTCCAGGACTCGTTTCTACAAAGGGATTTGACGACATAATAGGACTTTCACTACTGCAGACACAGGTAGTGTAAAGGAACACACTCTTGCCTCCTGGTGGTAAAGGGCAAAGAGAATGAAGGTAGCAATTTCCACTCCGTTCCTGAAGCTGACTTCAAAAAAAAGCAGGTCTGAGTTCCAGGTGTTACTCTTCGAGTAATCTCCGAATATTATTCCAGCTGCCATTCGCTTCAATGAAGCTTGTGGTCAAAAGGAAATATCCACCCATGGAATAGCTCTCCTAGTCCAGAGATTTTGCATAAGGCTGTGTGCTTGTTTTGATTCATATTCTAACCATCAGAACATTAGGTCTGTTTCTCCACCATTTGCCAGTACATAGAGTGCAAGATTTCAATAAGAAGTCACAGTTCTCCACAGGAACAGACAACATGGAGAAACAATCTGTTCCTACTCTTGCAAATAAGGCACAGAGTGAGCAGGGAATGCTGTCCCACTCAGATGCTGAAAATCAGTTTATAGCAACTGGGTATGAATTCTAACTTTTCTTGGGGAGATTATCCCCCGATATCCCACATTCTCCCTTTCACTTGCTTGTATGTTGCTAGAAAAGAGAGGCATCTTGCAGTTAGGTATAATGCAAGCCTTTGATGTGGAAAACAGGCATTTCCCATCATTGTCTTCAGGGTCTAACGGTCGAAACACAGATACCAATGCACGAGGACTCGTTTCTACAAAGAGATTTGATGTCATAATTGGACTTTCAGAAGTGCAGCACAGGTAGCATAAAGGAAAGAAATTCTTGCCTCCTGGCGGTAAATGGTAAAGAGCATGGAGGTAGTCATTTCCACTCCATTCCTGAAACTGAACTCACAAAAAGCAGGTCTGAGTTCCAGGTGTTCCTCTTTCAGGGAGTAACCTCCGAACACCACTCCAGCTGCCATTCACTTGAATGGAAAATGTGATCAAAAGAAGACATCCACCAGTGGAATAACACTCCTAGTCCAGAGATTTTGAAGGAGGCAGTGTGCTTTTTTATGATTCAGATTCTAACCATCAGAATGTTTCATCTGTTTCTCCACCGTTTGCCCGTACGAAGAGTGCGGGATTTCAGTAAGAAGCCATAGTTCTCCCCTGGCATAGGGAACATGGAGAAACAATCCGTTCCTACTATTGCAAAAAAGGCAAAGAGTGAACAGGGATTACAGTCCCACTCAGATTCTGAAATTCAGTTTATAGGAACATGTTGTGAATTCCAGCTTTTCCTTGGGGAAATTAAAATCCTGATATCCTAGATTCTCCCTTTCTATTTCTTGGATGTTGCTAGAAAAGAGAGGCATCTTGCAAGAAGTGGTAATGGAAGGCTTTGATGTGGAAAACAGGCATTTTCCACCTCTGTCTTCAGGCTCTAATAGTCCAAACACAGATAGCAGTGTGCAAGGACTCGTTTCTACAAAGGGATTTTACGTCATACTTGGATTTTCAGTACTGCAGACACAGGTAGTTTAAAGGAAGAAACTCTTGCATCCTGGTGGTAAACGGCAAACAATAGGGAGGTAGTAAATTGCACTCCCTACCTGAAACTGACTTCACAAAATCAGGTCTGAGTTCCAGGAGTTTCTCTTTGAGGGAGTAATCTCCGAATATAACTCCAGCTGATATTCGCTTGCATGGAGCTTGTGATCCAAAGGAGGTATCCACCCAAGGAATAGCACTCCTAATCCAGAGATTTCCAAAGGAGGCAGTGTGCTTTTCTCAACTCAGATTCTAACCATCAGAACATTACATCTGTTTCTCCACCATTTGCCCATAGAAAGAGTGTGGGATTTCAATAAGAAAGCACAGTTCTCCATAGGAACAGGCAACATGGAGAAAAAATCTGTTCCTACCCATGCAAATAAGGCACACAGTGAGCTGGGAGTACGGTCATACTCACATCCCAAAAATCAGTTTATAACAACTGGGCCTGAATCCCAGCTTTTGCTTGGGGAGATGAAGCTCCTGATATCCCTGATTATCATTTTTGCTTGCTTGGATATGGCTAGAAGAGAGAGGCATCATGCAATTAGGTGTAATCCACGCCTTTGACGTGGACAACAGCAATTTTACACTTCTGTTTTCAGGCTCTAACCATAGATTCACAAGTAGTTTCGCCTGAATGCTTGTTTCTATGAAGGAGTTGGAGGTCATAATGCACCTTTCTCTATCACAGGCACAAGTAGTGTAGATGAACAAACTCTTGTTCTTGCCAAGAAAAGGCCATAGCACATAGGTAGAAAAATAGGACACGATTTCAGAAACTTTGTTCACAAAAAGAACACCTGAGGAACACCTCTGTATTTCAGGGAGAAATCAACCAATATCCAAGTATGTCCCCATCACATGAGTAGAGAATCTGGGCAATTATAGATGTCCAGGCAGTGAAAGGCACTGCTAGGCAGGAATCTTTCTGAAACAGGCAGTGTGCATACCTCATTTCAGATACTTCCCAATAGAATATTATTTGTGATTGTCCCCTGATTGTCTGTACAATGCGGCACCATTTTCCTACCTTCCCTTCTAGTCTCATTGGTAGAGGGAACATGGACAACTGTTGCAACTCTGGTTAAAAGAGGGACAGATTGGGTTCAGAGTTTCGCTACATTTCTGAAACTGTCATTTAGAGCCACATCTGCTGATTTCCAGCTCCTTCTTTGGTAGATAAACCTCTTGATTATACAGATTCTCTCATTCACTTGAAAAGAACTGCATGGCCAAAGGGGACATTTTTCATGAAGTTATACTCCAGACATTAGGGCTTTGAAACCAGGCATTTGGCACTTCTGTCTTTAGGCTCTAACGGTGCAAACACAGATAGCAGTGAGGCAGGATTAGATTCAAAAAAGGGTTTTGAGGACTGGGGAACTTACGACAGACGGACCGGAACCAGCAGCTCCAGGCCCGCTGTGCCGTGAGTCCAGCGGACTGGGGAATGAGCGGCGGACGAACCGGACCCAGCAGCTCCGGGCCACCGTGCCGTGTTTCCAGCAGACTGAGGAACGAGCAGTGGGCGGACTGGACCAAGCAACTCCAAGCCCACCGTGCCATGCTTCCAGCGAACTGAGTGAGCAGCACGCGGACCCGGCTGCAGGGTGCAGTCCATTTCCAGTGGACTGAAGGCCGCCCAGCAACACACTGTATCCCGGAGCTGTGCAGTGCGGAGTCAGGCATAGAGGTAACTCATAAGCTCAAAGTATCCAGTATAGAATCTAACAAACCTTTTTCGTCTTATTTACTGTGTTTAATACTGATATTGGCATTTATTGTATTATAGTAACAAACATGATGTGATTGTTCTGCTCAAATACCTACCATGATGTGTCAGGAGTGAGAACTCTCAAGGGTTATTACAGATTCAAGGAGGACCCCCCCAAGGAAAGTGCGGCTTCCAAGGGGCCCCAGATAATAGAAAGAGACCTGCAACAAACATTGTCCTGTCATCACAGAAGAGCATTAAAAACAAAGAAAAAGTAGAAATGGGAAAATACACAAAAAACCAGACACAAAGATCACCACCACAGGGAAATTCAGAGAAAAGGGAAATAGGGCAAACTGAAACTCAAACACCAGGACTCTTGGAGATGGTAACTAAAGCAGATCTAGTAAAATGGAAAACAGAACTCATCTCTGTGATCAAAACAGAGATACTGTCCTCAATGAAAGACTTCATTAAAGAAGAGATAAGTGAGATGATTGAATCCAAGTTAGCAGAAGCAATGGAACATTTTAAACAGCTTCAAGCAGAACTCCAGGGAATGATGAAGGAGAATGAAAGCTTACACAGCAGGATGAATGAAGCAGAGAACCGAATCTCAGACCTAGAGGACAGCATAGCAGCCAGAGGGCAGGAAAGGTATAATCTATGGAAAAGAGCAAGGGATCATGAGAAATCAATTCAACAGCTTCTAGATGACTCAAAGATAAATAACATAAGATTGATTGGAGTCACTGAGGAAGCAGGAGACAGTGTAAAAGACATAAAAAAGCTACTGGCAGAGATAGCAACAGAAAACTTTACAGGAAAAGACATAGACATACAGATAAATGAGGCCTATTGGACTCCAAAACGCCGTGACATAAAAATGTCTACACCTAGACACATAATTTTCAAGGTTCCAGATGTACAACAAAAGAATGAAATACTGAAAGCAGTGAGAGAAAGGAAGAAAATCACCTACAAAGAGAAGCCCATTAGGATCACAGCAGACTTTTCAACACAAACACTCAGTGCAAAGAGAGCATGGAGAGAAGTATTTCAAGCATTGCAGAAAAACAACCTCCAACCTAGACTGTTGTATCCTGGAAAACTATCTTTCAGAATAGACGGGGAAATAAGATACTTCCATGATAAAGAACACCTGAAAAACTTCACAAGCACGAAACCTGCACTCCAAAACATCCTAAAGAACATCTTGGAAAAATACACAGAAAATTCCATACCCACAAGACCCAGGAGAGTGAATTCATTGGAGCAAACAAGAAACTAAATAGAAAAGGGGAAAAGCAAAGAAGAAAAGAACCAAGAACAGGGAAACATGGCAGCTCTGAATATGTCCATATCAGTCATAACCATTAATGTCAATGGCCTCAATGGGCCAATTAAAAGACACAGACTAGCAGA
>PVIC010048084.1:0-13655 GCA_004025085.1 Thryonomys swinderianus | reverse complement strand
CATTCTTTTTCCACTTCATCTCTCCCAATAGGCAGGTTCAATTAATCCATTTATTCTTCCTGGTTGACTGCTGCTCTACCAAATTGGAATGAGTGAGGTTTATTGCAAATGCCCTTTTGATTCCATTACTGCTGTCTGTCCTATTTTACCCATTTAAAAATAGCTTGGGATTCATTAACCATGCTTTGCAAATGGATGTGCCATCAGAGTCAGAAACACAAAAGAGCCTTTATACTTATATTATTGGACTTGATTTTTGAAAAGATCTTTCCTACTTTTTCATAAATTTTAGTGCCTCTTGCCTCAAATTTAATAATCCCTAAAGTTGAAACAGAATTTTGAGGTTAGGTGCTATTTATAGACCTCAAATCATGATAATTGAAGTTTTTATGCAGATAACTCCTTTATATATTAAAAATTGCTCTGGTTTGCTTAAAGGGACCTAATCCTTTGTAATTTATTGGGACCAATGGCTTGGAATTACTATGTTTCTCTGTATCCCAGACTGTCAAGGTGGCCTAGGGCGGGAAGGAGGGTAGATTTACTTAGATGGCTACCTGGCAACTTAAATACACCATCCTCTTCATTACGTTGCTTGGAACAGGTTGTATTAAAACTGGAAGCAACAGAATCATAGCCTCGGGGAGACATAGGGGCCAGGAAAGGGTATGTCAGCATAAAAGAGGAGATTCCGTATTTTAAAATAAAGTCACTTCTTACCTCCTCTACCAGCTGCAGCATACGACGGGTGCTTTCCAGCGACTAAGATTAGAAAAAAAAAAAAAGTTAAAACTGCAGAATGAGAGATCTTGAGCAGGCAGAAGTATTTTCTTCATTTGAGAAACATGAAGGGTCCCAATCACATATTATTTTAAAGTTTGCAACTGAAACACAAAATGTCTTTTCCATTTTTCAGTCTCATTCCTATTGGGCTTTCTACATGATCTGATTCCCTAAAGCAATTATATGAAAGCTTATCTTCATAAAATCAAAACCATATGGAGCTGATTTTGATATTGAAGACAAAGTAATCTGGAGAAGATAATTTTGCATGCTCGGGATGCATACAAAATTATCTCAAATACTCAGAAGACTAATTTGGCCTCCTGGGCTAGGAATATTGAATTTTAAACACAAACATCATTTCTCATGAATTGAGATGAATATAGCATCAAGTTTCGTCTAAAGTTCCTAGACACACAATTGGAAGTTGTTATCAATACCAATTAAGCTGTCGCCTTGGGCTGAAGAAAATTAAGCATGTTTGAAATAAGCCTATAGGAGACTGCTCTAATAATTAGCTTTGTTCTTAGATAAGAAAAAATTGCGTAGGGAAGTCTGAGCTCAGTGCTGGTCTCTCAGACTGAGTTGTCACTCTTTTCTCAGGTCCTCTGACACTACTAGAATCCAGCAACCAGGATGATTTCTCAAAGCTGCACTTTTAAATGACAAACTTATTTTGGCCAACAGTCTACAGGAATCCAAAGTGTGTTAACGTTCCTGGGAGACATTTAAAGTGGCTGCTTTTTGTTAAAAAGGCTATCAGCAGTGGTGGTATGCAGTAAATGCTTAATTTTTTTGTTTGGGGAAAATATGTGGGTCTATAGACACATAAGTTTATTATTTTACTGATTTTAAAAAATGAGTAGCACAAATTTATAAATAATAAACAACACTGTAGTGTAAATTCTACACAGACAGTTGCTTCTCGCAGATATTTTTAAATTTTATTTATTGGTATATTATATATACACATCACAATTGTGCTCAACATTGCAAACTTGTACCAGTATATGACATGACTTAATTCTCATTTTTCTTCTTCTCCTACCCACCATACAACCCCCTCCCCTATATAAGATAGTTTTTTAAAAATAATTTTTGCTGAATTCTGTGTTCATAGCTAAGGAGGATTGTGACATTGAGTATTGACTGGATAATTTCATTTATGTTCTTAAGAAGAAAATGTAACAATGAAGATACTTGTTGCAGCTTGACTGATCTGTCAGTAAGCAAAGCAAGGGTTTGGCTGAACTGCACAATAGTTTCCAAATAATGAAAGATTTCCTTAGTGTCTTATATTATTTAAAGCATAATGGCTGCAGATATGCATGCCTTTAAGTTTAATCTGCGTAATGAAGGTTTACTTCATTTTCTGAACTCGAGGCAATGAACAAAACAAAAAATCAAGCTCTGATTTGTAGTGTTTTCAGAGTCATGGTAAAGATCCTTACTCTGTCTGATCTCTGACTGAAATACAACGTCACTGATCACGAAGCTGGGAAGATCCCGCAGCAACACGCCATTCTACGATATTCCCGTCCCAGACACAGTGGTACAAACAACTCAAGAACACACACAGTGCTCGAACAGAACCAGCTCCAGCACACCCTGCTTGCAAGTCACTCGGCCCCTGCTTTTCTTAGCAGATCTTCACCCAAGAGTTCTAGAAATCGGGAGTTAGGGCCAAGACATTAGTTTGTATGCAGATCAACCGATTCCAATCTGCAGAGTGAAGAGTATACAGGAAATCCAAGTGATCACTTTTAATTGTGACATTAGAAAAAGATTTTCCAGAACCTGAACCATATGAACAACTCAGTTTCTCATCTTTTGCCTGTTACTCCCCTATTCTCCACGGCTCACCTCATCGGCCAGCTGGTCAGCCCTCCGCTGCATCTCCTCCAGCTCATTGCGCATGTCCGCGTCTTCCGCCATGGTGGTGGGGGGGGGGTGGCTGGGCGCCTGGCCGCGGGGTTAGTGATGGCTTTGGCCCGGAACCTGGGAAAAAGCAGATTCAAAACTGTGGGCATTCATATGAGTGTGTGTGGAGACATTGGCGAAGACATTGGCAAAGACAGAAAATCTAAATGACCCGCATGGTTTAGTCCGCGTGGTTTACTGGATTTCCAAAATAGAAGGTACACTCATAGGGGTCAACAGTACAATGGGATTTATCCAAAAGGAGCCACAAATGGATGCCTGCCAATTTAACTACTCAGAAAATAGATTCCCATCAACAGATGAAGGGTCTTAGACACACAAACCACCCAGGGATTTGGAACAATGGGATGGATGGACATGTTTATATACTTTTAATATCACAGTGGCTCATTTTTACTTTTAAAATGGCTTTATTAAGGTATAATTGACATATAATCAGCCCCAGGTATTTGAAGTGACACTTTGAAAAGTTCTAGCATATGTGTACACCCACAAAAGCATGACAACAATCAAGAAAATGAACAAATCTGTCACTCTCAAAAGCATCTGTAGACTGTTTGTAATCGGAACCACCCACAGCTGCCAACCCTACCCCACTCCACCCTTATGCCACAGACTGCTCATCTTCCTCCTCACCATACTTTTCATTTCCTGGAGTTTTATATAAATGAAGTTGTGTTCAATCTACTGTGTTTTGCCTAGCCTTTATTCACTTAATTATTTTGAGATTCATCATGTAGCGTATATTAATAGCTCTTTCCTTTTTGTTGTTGAGTAGTATTGCCTTGTATTTAGAGGCATTTAAAAGCTATAGGCCAACATATTTTTGTTTCCAGTTGTTACTAAAGGTTGTCAGGAGGATTGGTGTGTGAATGAGCTACTATCATTTCAAAGGAATAGAGGCTCTGGGACTTAAACATGACTGACCTATGTCTTAGCTATTCTCTTTAAGTCCCATGTGATACAAACTGTAGGTGGTAGGAGTAAGATCCCTCTTTAGCAAAATTCTCTTCTTTCCTCCTTTCTTCCTTCCACTTCTCCTTCCTCTCAAATATTGACTGAGCACCTGTACTATGCCAGGACAGAGCTGGGTACCAGGATATAGTTTTAAGTGAGGTAGGAAAAGCACCTCCATTCAGTCTAATCAGGAAGATGGAAGCATAAAGAAGAAGAAGTGAGACTATTCAGTGTGTTAGTAATGGCAGTAGAGTTCTCTCCTGGTTCTGTGGGTGCATCTAGGGACATGCCAGGCTTGCCTAAGGAAGTCATGTCCTGCTCATGGCCCTCAGAAGATGATTGATTGATTGATTGATTGTTTTGAGACAGGGTCTCACTTTGTAGTTTAGGCTGGCCCTAAAGTCACTGGAAAGCCCAGGCTATCCTCAAACTCACAATAATCCTCCTGCTTCTGCCTCCTGACTGCTGGGATTACCAGCATGAGCCATCATGCCCAGCCAGAAGGATGTTTTAAAATGGCATTTGAGGTGATACTACTGTGTGCATCTGATGTAATGCAAACCTGTCTCATAGCGCAATTGTAGGAAGTGTGGATTGTTGTCCTGTAGCTGAGATAGTCAGCTGTGTACTGGCATTTGTCTTCTCTCTGCCTGGCAGAGGATGGTCTCTGTGAAATGTGTGTCTAGTCAGTAACTATCTCCAGGGACCTCACTGCAGGGAGGTGGTGCCATGGTCCATGAATTTTAATGGAAATGATGCGTATCCCTGTCATACTAATGCAATTTAAGAACTTGCATGCTATTACCTCTCTTTCTCCTTTTGCCAGCAAAAATAGAGTCCTGGGATGACCATGCCATTAGGCAGCAGGAAATTGGGAGCCTTCAAATCTCTGCAGGGAGGTAAGGACTGCAGACCAAAAACATCTGAATTCTTATGCTATTGCTCAAAGCAATCTATTGGGCTAAGCTATTGAGCATGTGAGCATTTTCTTTGGTTTTGTTATAGCATCTGGTGTTACACTTAACAACAGAGTCTTGATGAAACTTGAGTAGAAACATAGCCCCTGGATGTGAATTCCTAACTGAAAAACACATTTATATCTATCTTTCTGGGAGTGGTCTAGAGAATGATTAGTTTTAGAGCTTTGGAACAATACGACATTATTATTAGTATCAAATTCAGCAAAATAAGAGGAACATGTTCATTGGGATGCAGAGACTGGTTCTTGAGAGGAATCAGGGGAGGGTGCTTGGCAAATCCTGCCCATAGGTCCACTCTTCAGCAGCTTTCTCAACTGCAAAAGTGAATGAGTGCCTCTGGGATTTTAGTTTAGTACACAGTATTAGAATCTTTCACTTATATCACTCTTGTAAAGCAAATCTTACTATTTAGGATTCTTAGATAAGAAGAATACTAAAATGTAACTTCTTTGTGCACCAGAGATTTAGCTCAGTGGTTCTGGCACCAGCAAGGCAAGTTCAAGGTCCCTGGTTTGATCCCCAGTAACCACATACAACAATATTGGATCTGGTGACTCACCCACACCAGCAATCAGTACCAGATACCGCAGTGCCAGGTGTGGTGGCTCACACCTGTAATCTCAGCATTTAGGACGCACAGGTAGGAGGATTGCTGAATTTGAGGCTTGTCTGGGCTTCACAGTGAGCTCAGGGCCAGCCTAAACTACAAAGTGAGACTCTGTCTCAAAACAATAAAATAATAAAATAAAATAAAATAAAGTAACTTCTTTGGAGATAATAGGTTTCACAGCTCTTTCCTGTTGCATAATTCTTAGACAGGGTGTCAAATGCAAAATCCTTGTTAAGGAAGATAGGTTTCGGGGCTGTATTTTACCCGTTACATTAAAAAGGTAAGCAGGAGTAAGCTTAGGTTAGTTTTTATGAGGAGTCTGTTAAAAAAAAATCAACAGAGCATTATGTCACAAGCTTGCTAATTTTCAAATGCTTATCCTGGCTATCAGGATATATGCTTATCATCTGATACAAGCATAAATGGTATAAATGCTTTGTATGTTACTTAAGTACAATTCTCCACTTTAGACATTAAGCACTTAGGAGACAGAAACCTACAGTACTTTAAAATGTCTTTCCTAAACGTTAGAAGGAGAAGGAACAAAATTCCAGTCCTCTCCTGAGTGACAGATCTACCAGAATAAAATGGTGGACCGCTGAGAAGGTTAGGTAGATTATGAGTCAGAGGTTGGTATGGTGGGTCATGCCTTTGATATCTGAAAGACCACAGAGAATCACTGGTTGCAGCAGTCAAAAGCTGGGTGACTCTGGGCCAATTCATTACCTCCTCTGATTCTCAGCTTTCTCAACAGGGCCCAATATACTAATTAAATTGATTTGAAGTAAATATATCACAGAAAGTTCTAATCAACTTTATAGAGATATGGGAGTTCGGTATGCAGAAAGCCTTGCTCATTCAGAATAGCCCTATACTCTTTCCTCAGGGTGGGACAAGCCAGTCTCTGCTAATTAGCTTTCCTTTTTTAATGTTGCACTTGGGGCATGTTGCTGTGGTGCCCTGCACCCATGGAAGCTGAAACCAGGGAACCATCAAAGTATTGAGTCCTCGTTACCACGCAGCGCCTCTTGTGGGATTACCACGGGAGATAAACAAGAGCACTTTCTGGCCCTATTCCCCGTCTTCCTGAATTGCTACTCGGTTTCCTGGGGGAAGGTGTTCTTTCAGCCTCTGTGCGTGGCTGGTCTTTCCCTTTTGCACCCCAGTTTATTAAAAAGTAGGGACCTGTGTACACTCAGACTGATAAGCACTATTGCTATTTCCCATTCTATTTGCTAATGGATGCACATTCTCTCTGTCTTTCTGTGTCACCCCTCCCCACACACTCCTCGCACGTTTCCTTATCGATCTCCTCTCAGAGCTGCTATTCCCAGCAGCCTGCCTGGCTCTGGTGGGCCCACAGGTGGCACGCTGGCAGAGAACCCCAGGTGCTTCTCTTTATCACAGCCTCGCCAGCCCCCGCCACCTTCCTCTCACTCTCCAGCACAGGCTCATGTTTGTGATGTGGAAGGACAGCCTGATGATGTGACCCAGTGTGTCCAAGCTGAAAAGCAAGGTTCCCCCGCCCGAGGAGAAAGGCTGGAGAGTGGGTGCTGAGCCCAACTCCAGGTCACCTGTTGACGTGTTTATCACTCCTGTTGGATCGATTGTCCCCATAGACCACCTCACCCATGCATTTAGCATTCTACGAGACAAGCATAACGACGGTGATTAGCTCTCATGGTAGCAGCTGAAAGGTGTGAGCAGCAATGCTCATTATCCAAGTGGCACAGAGCACTTCAGTCCTATTCGTGCGTTACACCTCCTTCCCCGGCACTGGTTGGGCTGAAGATTTGGCTCAGGCAGCAAAGCCTGCTCAGTAAGCGAGGATGGGAAAGCCAGTCACTCAAAATAGCTCCCTGGAGCTCTGATGTCAGGCAATTTCCCAGTCCATTAACGACTCAATGGTATCTTATTAATTATCTCAAACCACCAGCACTAGCAGGTGTTCAGTCCCTGATAATTGATTTGTTGAATAAATGAATGAGCCCTCTGTATTCTGACAGTAGTTCCTTGCATGCTCCCAAATCAGCACTTTATAAGTTGCATTTAGCACAAAGCAGGGCAACCCCAACAGGAATCACAATCATCCCAGAACTTGTTAAGACAGTTTGCTGAATCCAAAACTCAGAGATCCCGGGATTCTGTGTTTCTAACAAGCCCTCATAGGACTTTGACACTGCTGGGCCACAGACCTCACTTCAAGGAGCTCTGACCTGTGGAACATGCTTCCTGGTATGCTGATAAATGTCACGAGGTGGGGTGGGGGATAGTGGAGAAACAGCGTGCTCAATAAGGCAGGGGCTTAGAGGGCGATTAGAGGATCTTGAAATTCCACACACTGCCTGTTTCACATCGAGCTTGAGCTAAATAAGGGCAGTTTTTACATTCTGAAAGGATTAAAAACATTATGAGATGAAGAAATTTTGTGACATATAAAAATCTATGATCTTCAAATTTCAGGGCCTGTAATAAAGTTTTATTGGAGGATATTCTCCACCACCTTCTTACTTTTAACAAAGGTCCCTTTCATGCTTGATGCAATCATGATTCCACTCAGAAAGCTGGAAATATTTGGGTCTATGTAAAAAACATTTGTAGATTCCCAGCTTTAAAGAAACCAACCAGAACACTTTAATTACTCTTTATCATCTTTAATATCATCAGGGAATGGATGGTGCATTGTTAATACACAGACAACGTAGCATGTTTTTGGTTTATTTGTTTGTCTATAAAAGCTTCTTTCCATGGAGTTACTGCTGGTGTTTTTTGGAACGTATTTTAAAACAAGAAATAAGGCCTAGAGTAAAAGTATAAAATATGAAAGTAAATTTACCTTTGCCTAATTCTATAGGATTTTAGGATTGCAAATCAGATTTAATCTGTACAATTAACCATGAGGCGTGTGGTGGCTTCACAGTCTGATTCTTGATTTCCATGTCCAGCTGCAGACAAAGATTCCTGGATGCAGAAGCAATGCAAGGTTGTTCATTTTCAGAGATAGAAACGTCTGAGAATCTGTCACTGTCAAGGTATGTGGACCAATGGGGCAAACCGCAGCCATCTTTGGGTGTCTGGGGTAATTATGTAGCCCTTCATCCATTACTGCTATGCACAAGTCCACCTGATCCCCTTATTAGCCTTTATTAGCTACAGTTTGTGTCCAGAGTATCTCCCAGAGGCCAGTCTGGTGCCCCTGGGAAGGTGGTGGAACCTCAGACTTAGTGGAAAGAGGTTAGGTAACTGGCAATATGCCCCAGGGATCCCTTCCTATCTCTTTCCCTTTCACTTCCCATCAAATGAGCTGCTCTATCTACCGTGTGCTCTGGACATGATGCTACCTCGCCATAGCTCCAAAGCCATGAAACCAATCAGTTATGGAATGAAACCTCCCAAACTATAAGCCCAAATAAACCCTTCCTTTTTATAAATTGATTTTTTCAGATACTCTGTCACAGTGATGGAAAGCTCACTAACACAGGAGCAAAGGGACTCTGAAGCAAAACAACTTTTTTCACTGTTAAGTGCTTAAGGGCATCAAGAGAGAACTGCTTTCTCATTCAAAAGTCCAGACTCAGGGGTGGAGATTTAGCTCAGTGATTCCGGTGCCTGCCTCACAAGCACAAGGGCCTGAGTTCGATCCCTGGTAACCACATATAATGCTGGGTGGACTCACGCCCACCAGCAATCAATACCACATATCACAGTGCTGGGCGTGGTGGCTCACACCTGTTATCCCAGCACTTGGGAGGCAGAGACAGGAGGACTGTTGAGTTCCAGGCTTACCTGGGCCACATAGTAAGCTCAGGGCCAGCCTGAACTACAAAGCAAGACCCTGTCTCAAAAAAAAAAAAAAAAATGAGTGTACTGATGGAATGGTTTTGATATACAAGGTGAACAGAGGCTTGGTATTAGTTTAACCAATGCAGGGGAAGAATAAGGAAGATGTAAGGAGAGTAACTCTGAACTAATAATCAGTTTCTTTCCATGTTTCCTGTTTGAATTAATAAAAAATCAACAAATAGATAAAAATTCACACCTTTTACTTGACTATAACTGAGAATTGAAAATACATTTTGATGTTTGCCCACACAGAGGTGTACCTCCAAAGTCAACAAGAACTTGTGAGTACAAAAGCCCAAAAAGGGACAAAATGACTTTATAAATTAAGACAGACAATCCTCTGATATATTAATAAAGATCAAGGGTAATTGACATCTTTTGAAGTTCACTTTTTTTTTTGAGACAGGGTCTCACTCTGTAGTTCAGGCTGGCCCTAAGCTCTCTATGTAGCCTATGCAAGCCTTGAACTCAGCAGTCCTCCTGTCTCTGCCTCCTGAGTGCTGGGATGACAGGCATGAGCCACCATGCCTGGCACTGTGGTATGTGGTACTGATTGCTGGTGGTTGTGAGTCACCATACCTGGTATTGTTGTATGTGGTCAATGAATCAAATCAGGGACCTTGTGCTTGACAGGCAGGCCCTGGAACCACTCTCTGGCCCTGTCTGTTCTATTTTTAACTCTCTCTAGCTACCTACTTACAGCAAATTGAGCAAAAAAGGAAAGTTTATAGTATTTAAACTCCTACATTACTTACTCAGCTCTACTGATTTCTGAAAGGAGTGTATCCAGGCCTCCTACAGTGACTGTAGCTTTAATAATTTCTCCTATTTCAGCCCATTTTTGCTTTTTTAATGTTTTTAGCTGTGTTGTCATATGTTTATAGGCCCACAATTGCTACCTTTCCATAGTGAATTCTAGCTTTTATTAATATCAAAATTTATATTGATATCACTGTGCACCCCATTTCACTTTATGTTGTACAGTTTTGATCATACTCAAAGGTCTAGAATACGCTTTGTCTTAGCCCTTCCCCTTACATTTTCATGGAACGAGCTGAAATAACAACAGCATTATATCGGGATGGTACCACACAGCCATAATCCCAGCACTGCGGACCTCAATCAAAAGGATTGCTGGAATTTCAAGGCCAGCCTGGCATACAAAGTTAAATCTTGTCTCAAAAATAACAACACAAAACAAAATCCCCCCAAACCAACAACATCATCAAGTGGGTATTGACATCTTGGCTGCACGTAACACTTCTTTAACTCGTGCCAGACTCAGCAGGCCCTGTTTTCTCCAGGTATGTGTACTTATCTTCTAGGTGCCAGAGTCTGGGCTTCTTTGGAGGCAGGAGCTAGTGGTCTCTTTCATGGACTCTATGGCCACCTGTGATGGTGTCAAATGGGCCTCACACTATTGTTTCCACTGGATAAAATTTTCCCTTGCACTTAATGCAACTCTATACTCAGAAATGCACATTCTAAAGGAAGGTAAGCACAGTGATTGCTGCTGAGACAATTCCAAAGGCCTCCGAAGGGAGTCTGGAGCAGGACAGGGAGGTTGTGGAAGAAGGGCTTCTTGTGCTTTTCTGATTCGTCAAAAGTGGTTTTATGCTTGAAGTGCCCTTTCTCAATTAAGCGAGATCACTTGCACTTATTCCAACATTCTACGCTGCATAACTCATGCTGGTCAAGATATTATTCATGAGAATAGTAACTTACCAAGAACTCGTTATGGGATAAGAATCAAACTAAGGACTTTCTATAGCACCAGGGGTTTCTACAGGAATCCCCAAATTTATTATAATTATGGCTCTAAGGCTGATGCTTAGAGCCATAGCAGCCTCACCTGGGAACTTGCTGTAACGGGAGCTCCCAGACCTGCCGAATCAAAGAGCTCTGATAAGTGCTGTGACAAACCACAAGCGTGAGAAGGATCAGGTGTACAGTCATTGAACAGCAACCAAACCACAGAGCTGGGAAGCAGAAGAGCCTGGACTTCCAGCCTGCAAGAGACTCTGTGTTTGTGCTTCCACCCTCGCACCCATGCATTTTAATTACTTAATTTTATTTAATTTTATTTTACTTCATGCGTAACAATCACACGCTCATAGGGTACAGTGTCATAATTCAATACATGAATACGATATGTAAAGAGTAAATCAGGGATTTCAAGTTTCTCTCAACTGGACCCCTCCGTTTTAGGGTACCTGAACTGGGTAATATACAATGTGATAAAGTCTTTCATTTGGAAAACTATAGAGGTCAGATATTCTGTCTTCCTTAGATCACATTCTAGGAAAGTTAAAATAGAGGTTTAGTGTAGGGAAGAGAAACTATGGATTTTGAATATTGGATGGTTCTGATAAATTCTTATTTCTTGAAAAATGATAAAGTGCTTATCTTGATGAGGAAAGAACACTTTTGGGAAGTAAGATGTAGCACTTTTGGGAAGTAAGATGTAGCAACGTTCTATTTATAAATCTCTTCTTAAAAATGGTCACTTTTAAAATCTGGTTTTCACAGATTTAAATCTTTTTTTTTTTTTTTTTTTTTTTGAGACAGGGCCTCTCTTTGTAGTTTAGGCTGGCCCTGAGCTCACTATGTAGCCCAGGCAAGCCTTGAACTCAGCAATCCTCCTGCCTCTGCCTCCCGAGTGCTGGGATTACAGGCGTGAGCCACCACGCCCAGCATTATGGAGTACTGATTGCTGGAGGGCGTGAGTCACAAACCCAATATCATATCATTGTATGCAGTTACCGGGATCGAACCAGGGACCCTGCGCTTGCTAAGCAGGTGGCAGAACCACTGAGCTAAATCTCCAGCCCCACAGATTTAAATCTTTATATGTATGGACTAGCCTTGGCTCCTTATTATTCTATTTTTAATATTCTTGTTCAAAAAATGCAGTCTCCTTCTTTTTTGTAGTAGTCACACTGATTGTAATCATTTTCTTAATTAAATCAAAGAGTGATATTTCAAATATGATGAAATTTCAAATATGATGAATCCATGGCTCATGGATGAATTCATTTACCCTCTTGCATCCATTTTATGCCCATAATCTGGGTAATGAATATGACATAACGGCTCACAGCAGGTCTTTCAGTACCATGTCTTATTTTAAAATTTTTACTTTAAAACCTTTTAAAAAATGCCTTGTTGAAAATGCGGACTTCAGGCCAGAGATTTAGCTCAGTAGTTCAAACAACTGCCTGGCAAGCGCAAGGTCCAGAGTTTGATCCCTAGTGCCACATACCAGAATGCCAGGCATGGTGGTTCACACCTGTAATCCCAGCACTCAGGAGGAAGAGGCAGGAGGATTGCTAAAAGTTTGAGGCTTGCCTGGGCTACATAGTGAGCTCAGGGCCAGCCTGAACTACAAAGTGAGACCCTGTCTCAAAAAAGTAAAATAAATAAATAAAAATGCAGATTTCAACTAGAGCACCTGTGGGAAGAGATCTGTGGAGACGGGACTAGAATTTTGCATTTTCAGTAATAAGCACTGGTTCTTCTTCTGTTCTCCCAGAACAGAGGGTTTGTGTGCTGCATCACTTAGAGCAGAAGGTCTTTGAAAGTATCTAGTGGGATTTTCCGGTAACCTAGGATATAATCATCTGGAAAAGCAAGAGTGCGTTTCACCAGTGGTTAGGAGGTCATCGTGATTTGAGATGGCAGTTTCTAAAAAGAAGCCATATTCACCCCTCCTGGGTTACATTATAAGTATGTTTCTTACAGGAGAATTTGCTGAAGAGCAATCTCAAGTGACAGATGCTTCAAAAAAACCTCAGCCTTCCCCTAGAACCTTGGAGGGCAGACACTGAGTATTGTCACAAACCCAACTTCTGTCAAGGTTGACTTCTTTATTTTCACACCATCCCACAACACACTATTCCCATATGGTACCCTGTCTGTCTGGGTCTAATACATAAACTCCAGATCTGGTTTCTTCTGAGAAGGAAAGTCTGACCTCTCTGATGAACCCCTTTGGTGGGCTCCTCTGGGATTTACGACAGCAGAGCTGACAGTTCGCTTTGGCTTCAGTTTTACTATTTAGTGTGATGGGTCTAGGGTGGCTGGCATTTAAATACAGCCAGCATTGGTATTTCTTAATTACAAGAGGACAGCCAGCCACAACCAACACTGATTATGCCTAAATCTCTCTTTTTCAAAAATGCCAATGTGTCTTTTGTCTGTTTTGCAAATGTGGCTAAATGGGTATTTAGCACTGTGGTTTGTATTATGCAACAGCTCCTGATTGTTTACTTGGGAGCTGAAGCATGGTGGACTCACTAACCAGGAGCGTGGGAGGGAAAAATGGAACCCGGTTTCATTTATCCAGATCACAGCCAAAACCAACCCCAAGGGGTTCACCATTTAACTGAATTTATGGAGCAGGTGCGGGCAAGCACACAGCTGCAGCAGATGGACCCTATGGGATGGTTGTGGGAGCCCAGACCGGAAGCCTGGTGACTTCTGCTCTCTCTCCCAACTCACCTAAGAGAGAACCAGTGAGAACATCTGCATTCCAAGGCGCC
>PVIC010048083.1:0-13633 GCA_004025085.1 Thryonomys swinderianus | reverse complement strand
TGCAGGGATCCTAGAATTCCAAAGCATTCCCCGTTCATGAGCTGGCCGGAGGGCTGAGATCATCCCTTGCTCCACCTGTAGCAGGCTGTGTGAGGCTGGGTGGGTTTTTTAATCTTCCTGTGGCGTCATTTCCCCATCTGTTAAGGGGGGATAATGGGCTTGGGGCTGACCTACCTCCCTGGGTTGTATGAGGCTTAGCGAGCTAATGCTGTTGCTGTTAACCTTAGCTAAAGTTGACTGGGCAGAACCAGCGGGAGACCAAGGATGAGGCACACACAATGAACTCTACAACCATAAAGCGAATGGACCCTAAAACCTTGGAGATGATCTTCAGCGTTGCCCTTTGCGTAGAGGAAGCTCTAAGTTTTTCTTTCTTAGCTGGATCAAGTGGCTGAGGTCTTGAAGATGACGGGACATCTGGAGGACTTCTGGGCCTGAGGTCCTGGAAGGACTGAAGCAGCTTTTTGTGGTGAAACAGAGCTGCAGCTGCCCAGGACTAGCCAATTCAGAGGGCTTCAGCCACAGGGAGACCATCTATCTACCTCTGCCCATATGGCCCAGCAGCCCCTTTCCCTTGGGCTTATTGACCAGCTTCATGACGGTCATATGATATATTCTTGTAGCTGCAATTTTGGGAACGTGGCCTTTTGTCTTTAAAAATAGCTGTGTTCTGGGAGGCTCAGGAGCCTTGTCCAGGGGTGGAGGGGAGGTGTCAGCAAGGGGAAAAGGCACAGGTTTCCTTCCTCAGAGTCCCTTCACCTCTGCTCAACTGGTGAGTTGATAATTTCTCACTCTGAAACATGTCCTGTTTCACTAGACTGTTCTCAGAAAGGAAGCTGTTTTCACTATAATATCTGTTCTAAGTATTTTTAAATATTTTCCCATGGTGTAGTTGTTCTTGGGCACTTATTATTATTATTATTATTATTATTATTATTATTATTATTATTTTGTATGTGGTACTGGGGATCAAACTTGGGCCCTTGTGCATCCAAGGTTGGTGTATACCACTTGAGCTAAATCCCCAGTCCCTGCACTTATCACCTATGAGGTCTGTTGGAGTAGAAATTCTTTCAGTGTTTACAATGACAATTTAATTGTCAAGGGTTCTTCTTAAGTTTAACTGGTAATTATTTCTGCATTTGTGCTTTCAAATGTCCCTCTCTATAATCATTTTATGTAGAGATAGGATAACCATTAAAAGGACCTGAATCTTGGACCTCAATTTCCCACAGGTTTTCAAATTTGTGGAATTATAGAGTATAAGACAAGACAGTGGAAATTTTCAGGTGAACCGCTATTTCAGATCCAGTGATGACTTGGGACAGACTCTGGAATTAGTGACAGAATCAAGATGTGACCACAGGTTCTCTGCAGCCTGGTCTCTACCTCTCTGGTCTCTGTAAAGCTTCTGAATTACAAGTGAAAAGGGGAAGAAAAATCACTATATGATTTAACCTTCCTGTATGCCTTGATCTAATCAAAGTTAATTTTCCAGCTTTAGAAATGCCTATGCCATATATATGACAGCTGATCCCTTGGCCTTGAAGGCTTTCATTTATTTGACACTCGGCATCCACGATCCTCAGACTGTAGCCTCCATCACTGTTGCTCAACAGAACAGGCTAGGAATGAAAAATCTCAACCTCACTCCAGACTGCAGGAACTTTGGGGGTGGTGCCCAGTAATACATGTCCTCCCCACGATCAAGAGTCAGTAAACTTAGAGAACCGCTGACTGACGTGACCTGAGCCACCTCCTCCCTCTGTTTGACAGTCAGTACTATAACTCATTTTGGCTCATTTTTGTGGATTCTGAGTCTTCTTCACTGACGAGGGAATTTTTCTGTTGCTGATGCCAGGCTTTACAACAATTCCTTTTCTTCACCCTGTTTTTCCTTACTACTGTACTACAACACATATGCAGAAGAGAAATACAGATATGGGCCAACAATAAAAAGCAAATAAAGGATTTCAATAGAAACAGTTTCAGAAAAGTCTCAGCCACCAAGGAATATTTCCTAAATTTAAAAATATTGCTAGTTCAGGGCTGGAGATTTAGCTCAGTGGTTCCAGAGCCTGCCTCGCAAGCACAAGGCCCTGAGTTTGATCCTGGTAACCACATACAATGCTGGGCGTGGTAACTCACGCCCACCAGCCATCAATACCACATACCACAGTGCCGGGTGGGCGTGGTGGCTCACACCTGTAATCTCAGCACTTGGGAGGCAGAGGCAGGAGGATTGCTGAGTTCCAGGCTTGCCTGGACTACATAGTGAGCTGAGGGCCAGCCTGACCTACAAAGCGAGACCCTGTCTCAAAAAAACCAAAAAATATTGCTAGTTCACTAAGTTCAATGATAAAGGCTGGGGGATGTAGGTCAGTGGCACAGCACTGACCCAGCAAGTACAAAGCTGTAAAGCTCTGAGTTCAATTCCCTATGCCCCCCCAAAAAGAGTACAGTGATGAGTTAGCCTCCAATCATATTATACTATGTTTCTATCATTGAGTTATTTTGCTCACTTATTCAATAAAAACATTTTTTATTTGTTTGCTTTTGAGACAGTGTCCAGCCAGTGGTTCATGGCTAATCAGGAAATAGAGAATATGTTCCGAAATAACTGCAAGCCAGCCAGTAAAAAGTTCAAGTTGCTAAAAGAGCTATGGAACCCTAGAAACAGTAGAGAATGTGCATATGGAAGGGGACCTCATGGAAGACATTAAAGATGGCAGTTGGGCAAGACTTAAGAGGGTCCTAACCTGGGGAGTTTGGGAGTGGATGAAGAGCATCCTGGGCAGAGGTAGAAAAAGATAAAAGTATGGCCAAGGTACTTGGTGCAATTTGTTTGGATTGGAGTTATTTGCAGGTGATTAGACGGAAATGAGGTCGTGTAAGTAGGTCAGTGAGACAAAGAAGAGGATCTTCATGTACCCACTTTAGGGTTATTCCTTGTAATGAAGGCAATGGGGAGCCTTTGACCAGAGCTGTGCTTCCAAGAAGATTAATCTGCCATCAGTGGGTCACATAAGTTGAGGCATGGGGCAGCAGGGAAGCTTTTGCTATTTTGATTTTGCAACTACTTTGCAGCAGTCAGTGTGTTGGTAAATGGAAAAGTTGTCTTAATGTTTAGTTGGGAAGTGATTGCTTTTCTTACGGTGGTCATTGGATTTGGAAGTAATCATCCAGGGCATGGATTATTGTCCAGAGGGCACAGCTCTCATTTTATAATGGAGAATCCATAAGAAAATAGAAATTGCTTAACATAATGACTCTGTAGGGCTGGAGATTTAGCTCAGTGGTTCCAGTGCCTGCCTAGCAAGCACAAGGTCCCTGGTTTGATCCCCGGTAACCACATACAACAATACTGGGCATGATGACTCACACTCACCAGCAATCAGTACCACATACCACCATGTGGGCGTAGTGGCTCATGCCTGTAATCCCAGCACTCAGAGGTAGAAGCAGGAGGATTGCTGAGTTTGATGCTTACCTGGGCTACATAGTGAGCTCAGGGCCAGCCTGAACTACAAAGCGAGACCCTGTCTCAAAAAACAAAAACAACAACAACAAAAAGAATGGCTTTGTAAGAAACTTCCAGAACTGACTCCTTCCTTCCTTTTCCTCATTTTCTTTTAAACAAATTGTATTTGTATTCATTTCACTTGGTAATGCTAGTAATCTACAAGTAGTGATATCTAAAATGTGGCTTTTGCTTATTTTTTCCTACTCAGAATCCTAAATTGTTTCCTGTCCTACCCAGGGACTGACCATAGTATAATGCCTGAAATAAATGAATTTTGCAACATTTCTGACTTATTTTTTTTTGATGGCTATGCTGGGAATAGTTGTAGGAAATCTGAATGTCATGAACTTTTAAGTGTGTTGTTAATTCTAGCGTTTGTGTTAGAGAAGTCTGCAACTGTTAATTTTACTGGTAGGACTGTATTGATAGGGCCTGAGCATTGCCTAGTGAGCATAACTGGCTTCAGTCATTCATCAATATTTACTGAAAAGCTATGAAGCAGAGAAGATTCATAGTGAGTCAGACAACATTGGCTGTGCTCATGAGAATCTTGTATTCTAGCAGTGGATATATATTAGTAAACACTCTAGTAGAATTCTGAGAAAGGGAAGGTCCTAGGTAGTATATGAGCACCCAGCCAGAGGTGAAAGTCAGAAAAAACTCAATAGCAAGTAGTGTATAAACTGAAACCTAAATATCAGTTGGACTAGATTCATGGTTGCCTAAGGTTAGAGGGGTTGTTGGGTGGAAATGGGAAGTGACTTCTAATGAATATCAGTTTCTTTTGGGAGTGATAAAATGCTTCAAAATTTATTGTGGTGACAATTGTACAACACCATAATATGTTAAAAATTAATTTGTAGACCCTAAATGGATGAATTTATATAGCATGCAATTATATTTCAGTAACACAAGAAGCTGGAGAAGTGAGGGCCCATAAGGACAAAAAGCTGGGCACTGCAGCACACATTTGTAATACCCCTGGGTTCAATCTCCAGCATAACAAAAACAAAAAAGAGCAAGTTACAGCAGCTACCAACTATGGAATTCTTCTCTACTTTAAAGTCATCCTGCTAAGTAGTTTCCATGCATTATCTCATTAGTGCCTGTGACAACCTTGTGAGGCAGGTACTACTGTTATCAACATTCTTTCAAGGAGGCTGTACGTGCCCATAGTCACAGATCTCTGGACAGAGAGCTGAACAGGAGGTCAAGAGGTCTGGCTTTGGAGTTATCCTAAATATTATGGGATGGCATCATAGAGTTGTATGCAAGTGACAGATTCAGTGTACATCTCAGAAAGAGATTGTTCTATGAAATAGACTGGAGAAAGAGCAAGACTAAAGGTGAAAAGAACAGTTACCACGATTATCCTCTTCAGAGAGGCCGGCCTCTGTGACTGTAGCCAACCTGCACACTGCGATGGCAGGGATGATGGAAAAAGTAGACACTTGAGAGTTGTTTAGGAGGTCATGTTCTCAGGAGTTGGAGAGTGGTTAAATTGGGAGTAAGGGAGGTTATGAAAATTCTGACAGATACCTGGGTTGTGTCTATGAGAAGTTGGAGGAGCAGAGTCTTTGGTGCCCCAATGTGATCTGTGTAGTGGCTGCCTATGACCTCTGACCTCTCCATCAGTCAAACGATGAACTGAAGAGCCAGGATCCTTAGAATCTGTCTGGATCTAGAAGTGGAAATAGACACGCTGAGACCAGAGACCTGCTGAAGATCACAGAGCAGGCAGTACAAGAGCAACATGATGTGTGAATCTGCTGGTGCTCAGGTGGTGTCGTTCTCCAGCCATGTTGTCACTGCCCAGGGGTCTCTGCTTCATCCTTAAAACTTTGGTTCTCTTCTTGGAGATAATCTCTCTGATCTTTGAAAGACGGATTAGGGATTGGTGCATAGACAACACTAATGGGAATTACAATAAGGAAGAAGAAAATTTACTGCCTAAACCAGTAGCCAATGGATCAAACTTGTTTTGTCTGTCTCTGCCCAGCCTTGCTTTTGTATTTGTTCTCAGAGCAGAGATATGGCTTTATAGCCTGTGATTTATACCATGCATTAATGTTTGATTTTGCAGCACTTTCTGGAATACTATACAGTTTCTGGTTAGCATTATTTAAGAATTGAAAGAAAGAGGGTGTGCTGTGACACCTTGCCTTGTTGTCAGTTGTTCTGTCTTTCATTCTTAAAGACAGCCTCAGTGAGCATCCTGTCCGGTGGCCTTTTTCTCCTTTCCTTAGGCAACATTCCCAGCCATGATAGCCTCCATGAACTTTTAAAGTGGGATGACACAAGTTAGATGCCTTTGTCTTCTGAAGCTTGGGACAAAAGGTAGAGTGTTGAATGAGGGGTGACTTGCTGGGTTTCTGGGCCCCATAGTTCCCAGAGATCTCTGAATCCATTTGGTACTCATTCACAGGTGTTGATGCCTTCATAATAGCTGCCATCTTTTAACAGTTGATCTGATTCCCTGAATCATTTGCTGTAGACATGGCAGTTCTGTGGAAAGGAGAAGCATTTCTGGGCAGGGTCTTTAATTATGGCTTAAGACAGCTAGAGTGGTTCTTTGGCCTGAACCCTTACACAAGGTCCTGATTGGCAGGCGGCACCTGGTGTTCTTGGCTGTCTGACAGCAATCAGTCATTCCTAAGCCTCATGCAGAGATGAACAAGGCACATGCTGCCCTGCCATTTGGCAGAAGCTGCCTCTTAAACTCCATAGAGCATTTCAGACATCCTGTTCTTACAGGCCCCACACTCCGCATTTTATTGGTTAGTTTTCTGAAAGTCCTTTTCTGTATGACACAATGCATATTCCAAAGGTAGAGGCCACATCTGGTTGTTTTGGGTTTCCTCTATCATACCCACCAGAAGCTGCAGTAGAAAGAAGGGGCTTGATAAAAATGGAATAAACTGTTTTGAGTTTGGGGCCAAATCCCTTGACTTGAAGTGGCTGCAGATTCTTCAAGCTATAGTCTGAATTCCAGGGACTGGTCTAGAAGAATGCTGAGACTGGGGCTCACAAGCCCATGGCCAGTGCCTGGCCAATAGGCGATCACTTCAAGAGAAGAGGCATCAAGGGAAGAATAAAGCCTTTATGCCACAGATTATGGATAGGAATTTTGTTCCTGAAGCATACCTTGGCCCAGCCCTTGAATCTATTCTTTTTTCTTAATTGAATTCTTTATTTGTACATTTTATATACACATCATGATCATACTCAACATTGAGAATTTGTACTACTATATGACATGACCTAATTCTCATTTTTTCCCATTTCCCTGCTACCTCCCACAACCCCCTGCCCCCTATATACATATGCTTTGTTTCCTTTTTTTATCGTCACATTTTTTTTTTTTTTGAGACAGGGTCTTGCTTTGTAGTTTAGGCTGGTCCTGAGCCCACTATGTAGCCCAGGTGAGCCTCGAACTCAGAAATCCTCCTGTCTCTGCCTCCCGAGCGCTGGGATGATAGGCGTGAGCCACCACATCTGGCACTGTGGTATGTGGTATTGATTGCTGGTGGGCATGAGTCACCACGCCCAACATTGTATATGGTTACTGGGATCGAACTCAGGACCCTGCGCTTGCGAGGCAGGTGCTGGAACCACTGAGCTAAATCTCCAGCCTGATTGAATCCATTCTTAATAGCTTGTGTTATGGATATAGTTGTTACTGTTTTTTTAAAAAGCATGATAGGATTGAAATCCTGCCTTTCTTCCTCAGACACAAATGACAGGATCCATTGAGGTCACAAGTGGCAGTTCTGGGAGCCATCAATTTGAATTTCCCCTGCACCACAGTTGTGGTAGGTTTTGTTTTTAATGCTCATGGTATCAGACATTCCCAGAGGCTTTTGAAAATTAGTTGTGTATGATAACACTTGATGAATCATTTGAAAATAAAAAATCTAAGTTCAATCTGTGGTACAAAAAGACAAAACAAATCTAGATTTTGAGTTCATATTCTACAAGTTTGTTGAAGTATCCTCAGATGGTTGTCAAGAGAATTTTTTAAAAAACAAATTCAAAGCATTTGTAATAGTCAGCTGTGGGGAACTGGGGAAGGAAATGTAACCAGAACCTCTGCAGCAAGTTCTAGTCTCCTGTGAGTTCCAATGGCGCAAGGCAAAATAGAACAAGCAGAAAATAAAAGAGAAAAAGGCTGAGCCCAGGCTCACTCTGACCACTTCAGGCAGCGGAAGCCCTGAATACCCAAGCACACGACACCTTTATTTGGTACCCAGCTTTCACACCCACAATCCCAGCATGCATATGGTAGGACAGATGCTGGCAATTATGTAGATAAAATTCCCATAACGCAGGTCAGATGTCTGCAATAATCCCTGTAGTTGAAGATCATGTAGGGCAAGGCAGATGTCCTCGAGTCCGTCTTCAGTTCCCGACAATCAGTCCTGTGGAGAAGGAGAGAACCTCACATTAAGTGGCAGGGGACACTAATCCATTGTCTGGGTACTATGTGTGGTTGTGCAGTAGCAAGTAGCAACAGGGAGAATGTGTTTTCATGAAGGTCTTAGTTGCCAAATCTGTGGGCCTTTTTCAGTATAGACATTTTGTCTCTATGGATTGGTTATATACTGTTTTTATTAATGTCAAAATATATAACATAACATGTACCTATTTTAAACATCTTAAATAGTATATAATTCAGTGGCATTCTCCATGTTTGGTACCTATCACCACTGTCTAGTGATGAAATATTTTACCACCGCCCCCAAATCCTACATCCATTAAGCAGTCATACTCCATTCCCCTCACCCTGTCGTCCCAATCTGCTTGTTTTCAAGGTTTGTCCACATTATAGCATGAATCCGTACTTCATTCTTTTTCAGTGTTTAAATGCTATTCTATTGTATAGGTACACAAGTTTGTTTGTCTACTCATCCACTGATGGACCTTTAGGTTGTTCCCATCTTCGGACTATTGTAAATATTGCTCTGTAATAATCAGTGCACAATTTGTTTGAACATTTTTTATTTTTGAGATAGGGTCCCACTTTGTAGTTCAGGCTGGCTCAGAGCAAGTCTTGAACTCAGCAATCCTCCTGCCTCTGCCTCCCAGGTGCTGGGATGGCAGGTGTGAGCCACCTTGCCTGGCATGTTTGAACATTTTTTAAAAAATTCTTGTGGCATATACTGAATGGAATTTCTGAGTCAAGGTTATTCTAATTTTAAATTATGGCAAAACCATTAAACTGTCTACATAATCCTTTTAAGCTTTTCTTCTCTTGTGCTTCTTGGCTGCTTTGAGAATTTCTTCTTCGTCTTCATCAAAGCATCCATGGTCCTCAAGTCCCTAAAATGATGGTGTTACATCATTCTTTTCTCCACCCTCTTCATTCTACCCAAGTGGTATTTAACCCTAGCTGCCCATTACAATCAGTAGGGCTCCTTTAATAAAACCTGCCATAGCTCTACCCACTGTATATAAAATCTAATTTACTGTGAGGTCAGTGGTGTCAACTCCACTCTGCAGATGATAGTACAAGCTCAGAGAAGTTTAAAATAACTTGTCCCTCATTGCTAGGCTAGCACATGGTTAGGGAGACCCAGAGTTGGAAACTGGGCATGTGAAACCCTGTGCTGTTGACATGGGACATTACTTTGGAAGATGTTTGAGCCCAGTGGTGTACTATCAAAGCACGGGTGGAGGTGGTTCGTGACATGACCATCAAATGGATCATCTATGCCCATAATGATGCTTTGAAAACTATAAAGGTTGGTGTAAAAACCAGGCAACAATAGCTGAGGTCCCTAGCAGTTTTCTGCTTGCATTCTCCTCTGAATTATGACTGCTCATTTATATCTCTCACTCACCTGGTGAATGTATAAGCTTTGGGGCTGAATTCTGTATTTCCTTGTCTCTGTGTCTCCTACAACCCTTGTATCTGGCACACGGTTTCTGATCAATAATTTTTTCTTTAAGAAATGTGTGAATATTAGAGCTGAGAAAGTGGTATTTTTCCAGGTGTGTATTATCCAGGTGTGGCTATGCACTCCCCCAGAGATTTGACTGAAAGAATTAGAAAGTTAGGGTAGACCCACCTGGATCTCTGAGGTAAGGGTAGGAGACTCCATAACATGATCAGTGAGAATAAATTTAGTTTAGCCTGATCCATGACATATGGCTGAGAAACATTAACTGTTTCCTGTCTTCTGGAAATCTGCACTAGAATATAATCTCTTCGAGAGTACTGAGTTTTTCTGTTTTGTTCCTGATGTAGCCAAAGACCTGTATGTGGCACATAGATTTCGCTAATATGGATTTTCACATGAAATCATAAATATAATGTTTTCAATGGTCATTTGTGCTTGTGTTAGTTGGCTTTCATCACTGTGACAAAATAGCTCAGAAAAATCAACCTAAGGGAGGATAGGTTTATTTTTGGCTCACGGCTCTGGAGTTTCAGTTCATGCCTGGTTGGCTTCATTGTCATGGCCTACAGTGAGGCAGAGCATCACAGCAGAAGGGCATGGTGGAAGAAAGCTGCTCACCTTGTGGCAGCTGGAAAGCAGTGAGAGAGCCTGACCCTGTACTAGTAGACCTTTTCCTCTTTCTGCTTTTGTTCTATCTGGATGCCCCCCCCCAGCATTGGACAGTGCCACCCACATTATAGGTAGGTGCTGCCCACTCAGTTCAGTGGCTCATATTTCAATCAATCGCCTCTGGAAGCAACACACCCAGATGTGTGCTTTTCTAATTTTTTAAGTGCCCCTCAATCTAATCCAGTTGGCAGTCAAGATTAACTGTTACTATGCTTCGCAGGTAGGAAAATGAGAATCAGAGATGTGACTTGGGTTGTGTGTCCCCTGACTGAGGGAGCACGATTGCAGGTCTTCAGTCTGTCCCTCAACCAGGTGGAGACAAGACATACAGCAGTTGGACCTGGCTCAACATTTGCTTCCCATCTCTGAGGCTGCTCAATGGACCCTGGCGACACAGTCATGATGAGATGTGGCCTTGAAATGAGCACTGAGGTTAGTGTTAGGCTTTTCTCACATCTTCTTCAGGCCTCATTATCTGTCTGATAAAGTGGATGAATTACGTGACCAAATTCCCATCTTTCTCTTAGCATTGCCTGACCTCTCTACCCTCAGGTCACTAGCAAGAGAAAACAGTACATTCTTAGTCCCCGTTAATACTGACTATTCCTTCTGGCACCCTCTAGCTCCAGAGGGCCATGCAGAGGGGATCTGTACTGAGCTAGATAAGAGGCTAAGAGCTTTCTCAGAGATACCTAATCCTGTTTGGCAGATGTGAAATCTGAGGGGTACGACAATACCCTACACTAATGTTCCCAGGACATACTCAAAATCCTTTTAGGTGATGTGTGAATTAATTTTTTAAAAATTTCTGTGTATTTTAGTGAATAGTAGGGAACATAGAACTTGTTCAGCATAATGAGACCTGTAGCTTAACGAATGTTACTGTCTAGGATAAAGCTAAACTGGAGGCATTGTAACACTGTTCATGCAGACTGTGTATGGTGTAGGTATGATGTCATGGCATGTAGTGTGTGACATGTGTCCTCCAGCTTGTTACGTGTTCTCATTTCTCTGAGCACCCCCCACACTCCCTTCTTTCAATGTGTCCTAATAAACTCTTTTTATGTCTTTTATTAGCAAGTCCTAAAAATTCATTTTCTGAGATGGTACACAGGTTAGATTCTTTTTTTTTTTTTCTTTTTGAGACAGGGTCTTGCTTTGTAGTTCAGGCTGGCCCTGAGCTCACTATGGTGCCCAGGCAAGCTGCCACGAACTCAGCAATCCTCCTGTCCCTGCCTCCCGAATGCTGGGATTATAGGTGTGAGCCACCACGTCTGGCATTACAGGTTAGATTCTTTATTTCAGCTTCATGAACCTCACAGAGCCAGCCTGGTGAAAATAATCATCAGTGGATTAGTCCACTGATAAGTTTATAACTAAATGTGGTGTTGGAAGGTGAAGCCTGGTCAAAGGAAGTACTTCACCAGGGACATGGCCTGGAAGATACACACACACACACACACACACACACACACACACACACACACACATCCTGCTCTTCTCTTCTTACTCTGCCACATGGACTGCACACCATAAGCAACTCTTCTCTGCCATGCCCTTGTTCCATGTTGTCCTTTCTTAGACCCAGCCAACTATGGACTGAAGGTCTGTACAAACTGTGGGCCAAAATAAACCTCTTCTCCTTTAAATTGTGGGCATTGGATATTGTGTCTCAGTGACAAGAGAAATGACCAAGACAGATTTTGGTGCCAGAGAAAAGAGGTTGTTGCTGTGTTGCTACCTGACCATGTAGTTCAGAAGCCTTTGGAACTGATTAGTGGGAGGAGTCTGGAAAGGTTTGCAGGTGCTGGCTGGAGAAACCCTAGAAAGCCAAAACCTGAGCATGATGGGAGGTTTGGAACAGACCTCAGAAGACCAGAAGACTGACAGTAATGCACCCAATAAAGACCGGGCAAAGTGGTTTCAGTGTGAACAGGGACTCAGTTGGCAGTTGGACTCCAGGACATGTATGTTATCCTGTGGCAGAAAACTTGTCTACATTTTGCCTATGTCATGAGACTTTGTGGGAGGCTGAGATTAAAGGCAGTGGAGTAATTAATCTGCAGGAGGAAATTACAAAGCAGCTTAATGTTGATCCCGTGACAGGGGTGCTGTTGGGGTTTTTTTTTTTAGCTAGGTTTATACTGAAAATGAAGAGCGAACAGTATACATCACTGAATGATTTTTACAGATTTGAATTTAGCCAGAAAGGCAGCTGTGGTAAAGTAGAGGCCTATAAATATGGAGCAGAGAAGAATTTTGTTGCTAAAAATATTAGGACTAAAAGGAAGCCAAGGGCCAGAGATTTAGCTCAGCGGTTCCAGCACCTGCCTAGCAAGTGCAGGGTCCCTGGTTCAATCCTGGGTAACCACATACAACAGTACCGGGTGTGGTGACTCACACCTAGCAGTAGTCAGTACCCCACATCACAGTGCTGGGCATGGTGGTTCATGCCTGTAATCCCAGCACTCGGGAGGCAGAGGCAGGAGGATTGCTGAGTTGAAGTTTGCCTGAGCTACGTAGTGAGCTCAGGGCCAGCCTGAACTACAAAGCACAGACCCTGTCTCAAAAAAAAAAAAAAGCCAAGTATTTTACAACAGGACATTGGGAAATATGGCTTGAGGGCATGTCAGCAAAGAAGACTGAGTCCTTTGGCTTGAAAAAGTGAAAGACCAGTTTGAGAAGAGAGCCTCAGGGAAATTTGTTGGATAAAAGCAGCCTAAGAAATTGATTCTTGGGGATTTAGTTCACCGGGCTCGGTCTTTCAGGCATGGAGGTCTCTGTAACCACTGGCAAAATGTAAAATGGACTGGATTCTGCTCCAGCTGGTGACTGACCTTGGCATCATCCTCATCATATTGTGGTTTCATTTTTATTTATTTATTTTTGTGCAATACCAGGAATTGAACTCAGGCCCTTGTGCTTCCAAGGTAGGCACAGTACCACCTGAGCTAATTCCCAGCCTGGTGTGGTTTTATGAGCATGCAGAATTTAAAAGTTATATTGTTTCCATGGGCACCCAACTTCACATACCTCTGCATCTTTCCCCATGTGCTAGACATAGAACTATAAGATTTAATATTTCCTCTTTGGGGGTTTCTATTTCTTTATTCCTCCTTTTTGGAATGGGTGTATTTACTCTGTGCCATTTTATGTCAGCAATATTTAACTTTATTTTGGTTTTTACAGGGGGTCATAGCTGAGACTTTACCTTAAGTCTCAGAGGAGACTTTGAAATTGGCAGTGCTGCAACTGTTAGGATTTTGGCATTTCTTTGAGATGCACTAAATGCATTTTGCATAAAGGGATACACATAAGTCTGTTGGGAATAAGGTCAGAATGTTATTCCAAAGCTTCATATAGACATAGGTGAAGCTTTTGGGAGGTGACTAGGGGGACGGTAGTCATCACTGGATTAGTCCACAGTGACCCACTCCCACCCACAGTGACATACCCCTTCCCACCAGGTTGTATCTCCCAATCTCATACCTAACTATAAACACATCGGTGGAATAATCCAGTATAACATACCCATGATCCA
>PVIC010048082.1:0-13656 GCA_004025085.1 Thryonomys swinderianus | reverse complement strand
CATATATCATTTAAATTTTGTTACATAATGGCAATAAAAACACTGCTTGTTTATATCTCTACCACAATATATAATAGCTCCATATTGACACAATCTTATTTTTATCATTTCTTATTGTTTGGTGAGTATTACCAGAATTTTGATTGAGCAGCTTTAGCCTAAGGTATTAAAATGGAGATAGTTCTAGTCCTTTGGGCACTCCAGAGGTGTCATGTACCTGCAACAGCCAAATGACCATATGCTTACCAGGCCACACAGAAGCTGGTGTATCCCAGAAAAGAAAGACATTTCAAACTGGCACATGAAATTATTTCCAGTCTAGTCATTTTGGGTAAAAAAAGGCTTACTGAATTAAGATGATGAGTGTAAAAATACTTTGTAGGGCCGGAGATTTAGCTCAGTGGTTCCGGCACCTGCCTCTCAAGCGCAAGGTCCTGAGTTCAATACCAGTAACCACATACAATGTTGGGCGTAGTGACTCATGCCCACCAGCCAACAATGCCACATACCACAGTGCTGGGCATGGTGGCTTACGCCTGTAATCCCAGCACTCAGGAGGCAGAGGCAGGAGGATTGCTGAGTTTGAGGCTTGCCTGGGCTACATAGTGAGCTCAGGGCCAGCCTGCACTACAAAGCGATACCCTGTCTCAAAAAAAAAAAAAAAAACCCACAAAAAACCAACTTTGTAAATCAGTAGAGATAAAGGTACCTTTTTGGAAAACAGTTACTCTTTTCATCTAGATAATTAGGACTATGTATTTTAGCTAATGGGTGGAGGGGTGAGCCTTGTATTTGAGTCTAATTTTTATCTCTCATAACCTGATAGATTCCTAGTTACTGGGGCTGTTTAGTGTTAGAGGTAGGAGCACAGTACTGGGGATCGAAGCCAGAGCTCTTATACTAAGCTACATCCCCAGTGTCCCAAAATTTTAAAATTTTGAGACAGGGTTTTGCTGAGTTGCTAAGTTGCCCAAGCTGGGCTCAAACTTGCAGCCCTATTTCATCTACCCAGCTGGGATTATAGGCATGAGCCACCATGCCTGGTTCTGATGCATGTATTGTAAAAATTGCTGACATAGGCAGTACTAATCAATATCACTTTTCCTTGTGGTAGCCTGATGATTAAAGGCTAGAATGTACTGCTTTGTACTGTGTGTCTCACAGATGATGTATTGTAGAGAGTGGTCTTCCAAAGTCCATGTCCTGGAGCTGCCTCTGACCTTGGACACCCCAAGAAGCCTGTGAATCCATGCTCATTTATGCTTATTTTGTCTCTGGAAACACTAGTTCAGACAACCCTTTCTGAGTTTATTTTACTAGCTCATGTCCTGCTGGACTGTTAGGGTTTCAGGCACCAGAACAGCTGTGTTTAACCTTATGCATTAAATCCCTGCCCAAGAAACCCATCTGACTTGGCAATGTTTCTGAAAACACAAGTGGGACTAAATTACAAATGGAGAAAGCATTGAGTCTAAAATAAACTGTCACTAGACAAAAGCTATCTCCACTTTCCATTTTTCTTTAAAACAAAACAAAAAAACCAAAACCAGTTACTGGCTTTGATCTTATTAGGTAAAATCTGTTGTTCTAGCCTTTTAAAAAGCACTTATCTCAGAATTTCTAATCAGAAGTAAGGAGGAGGGTGGCTATCTGCTTCCAGTAATAAAGATCCAGGTGTAATTTCTGCAGCTCTGCCTTTGGTATTCTCATTCTGAAGTAGAATAACACAGTAAAACTAGATTGAGGACTTCACAATTGGAGCATGACTTGTGTTGCCTGGTTACTGGGACTCTGGAGATTAGGATATTTAGCTGCACAGAAAAATAAACAAGCAACAGCCCTATTTCCGTTTTAATTCCTTTATGAGGACAAGGTAGCTTCCAAAATTGGAAACCTGTGTGTGCAGAGGGTGGGGTGTTTGTTAGCAGAGGTTGATAAATAGTAATTAATTTCAGCTCTGTCTTTCCCCAAGGGATGGTCTCACTATCTGAGAGACATGATCAGTGGGAAGTGGCCGATTTCAACATGATGAGTTTCATATTGCTCTTGTCTGAAGAGGCCCCAGATGACTCCACCTGGGACTGTTTAGCTACAAAAACTGCCATGTGCAATCTGCAACATAAAAGCATTGGGCCTTCTAATTAACTAGTTTTTAAAGAAATAAAATAAGCAGACTGTCAGGTATTACTAAGGAGAGGACTATAGGACTTGTGTTGGAAATGGATACGAAGATTTAGGACAGACTAGACAATCTGAGACATAGATAGGCTGATTCTCTTCCTTCAGCTAACTGGGAACTGTCAAAGCCTTGGCCAAGATGTCTGCCTTTAGCTCAACATCATCATTCTCCTTTCTATATTTTCCCTTAGATCACCGAAGAAAAATACAGAGTGATATTTTCTTGTGTCCCTTTTCAGTAGGATTCTGGGTTAAATATGTCAGAAGAAATTTGGAAGCCAGTGAAATTTGGAAGGCAGCAGAAAAGAAAGTATTTTTGTTTTTTCTTCTCCAACAGCCTGAATTGGGGTGCTTCTTCATTACCAATGGCTTCCCTTGGCTGCTAGTTCCTGTGGACAGGAGCTGAGGTCTGTGGCTATGGCTTGCCTGTGATCTCTTTATCTCCAGGTCTCCTAAAGTGGTCCTCTTAACCATTGCTCTGGAAAGTTCAAGTAGTTATATGAAGCTAATTTCCTATATGAAATATATTTCCACTTAAAGAGTTGCTTTCTGTGTTACCTGCAGTGAATAATGATGAATAACAATGACATAGACACAAAGGCCCAAAACATTGGCCATTTATTGTTATATCTGAATGTTGATTAGCACTAAACTGCAGATCAATATATATGTTACAAATAAAAATACGATATACGTGTGGCATGATTTCCTTGTTACAATATTCAAAAGAATATGTTAGCCAGGTGTGGTGGCTCACGCCTGTAATCCCAGCACTCGAGAGGCAGAGACAGGCGGATTGCTGAGTTCAAGGCTTGCCTGGGCTACATAGTGAGCTCAGGGCTAGCCTGAACTACAAAGCGAGACCCTGTCTAAAAAAAAAAAAAAAAAAAAAAAAAAAAAAAAAAAAACAACAACAAAAAACAGAATATATTATGTTAGAAGTAAGAGTAGTGGGGACACTTGGGAAGGAATGAAGTGGTGATTGGGTAGCTACTGACATTTGAATTCCTCAAAATGGTGCTTAGATGGGTGGGTTCCTGCTGTAATAATTCATTAAATAAGATCAAATAATGTGTATACTTTTCTTCTTTTGTGTTTGCAGGGTAGGGATCAAATCCAGGGCCTCTTGCATGTTAGGTATGTGCTCTATCACTGAGCAAGATTAGTAGCTATTTTAGCTAAAAATTTATGTTACAAGTTTAAGGTGGTAGGAATTTTTCTTTTCTTAGTGCTGAAGCTAAAATGACAGTTATTCACTGAGTACAGTCTTACTCTTTGACAGGTGGTACAACTAAGGCAAGAGACTGAGTAACTTGTTCAAGGTATAACTATAAGCACAGTTTTATATCCATTTATAATCCAGTCTAGTGTGACAGTTTTTTAAATATCAGTCTTTTCTAGTTATCTTTTTAAACACCTTTTTCTATTTATAATAAAATAGAAGTTACTAAACGCAGATGACTCATGCTAAGCTAATTTGTTATCTCAGGCATGACTTGAGAAATGTCAAATGCTGCGGAGAGTTGGTCTGAGATAGAAATGGTAAGGAATGTGCTGACCTTGCCAAGGTATTTAACATTTATGAGTAGGATGCAGAGGAGCTATTTCAACAATAGGCTGTTGTGAATTGGATGTGGCTCTAAAGCAAAAAACATCAGTAAAATGACACCAACAAAGGTAAATTAGATACTTCTAAAAAAAACTCATATTAAGTTTGCCCATTTGTCCCATTTCCCACGTAGATAGTCATCCATTAGGGCCTAGAATCTCTCAGATCTAATGGCCCCAATTGGATAAGCATTAACTTTGTTTACTATTTCTCATCAGAGAAATGTGTTGTCTTGTGAATGCCCCTAAGTCCTACATAACAGAGTTTCACAAAAGGAGGGCTACTTCCTAAAGGCTTTGTGTTTTATAGTTTGTCAAAGACAAGAAGTTTCTTTCTGCAGAGTTCTTTCTCCCCTTCCCTAGTCCTCACCACTGGGACCCAAATCTTAATATATTTTAAGGTATTCTAGGGCCACGACAGCACACATTTTTTAATCCAGGCTGGGACTTTGTACGGGTCAGAAATAGTATGTGCTTTTGAGCTTCTTGTTTTTTTTTTTTTTTTCCTAAACACACAAATCCAGCAAAATTCAGAAAAATGATGCTATGGTTTGAACATCCTGAAACTGAAGTTAAGGCTTGTTCTCCAATGTAGTATTGTTAGAAGGTGAGGCACAGCGTGTGATGCTTGGGTCCTGAGGGCATAACATTCATGAGTGGATCAATGTCTTTCTTCCGTTAGTGAATTCTGACTGGGTTAATTACCATGAACACAGATTGTTAAGAAGGGACCATGCTCATCATGTTTTGTCTCTTCTGCACATGGCTTGCTTCTCCACTTCCCCCAGGACTTGGATCAGAATAAGGTCCTCAACCAGTAGGCAAGAAAGCACATACTCTGCTGTAGTTTGGATAAGTGTCCTCCAATATGAATGTGTTGAAGGCTTCATCTCCAGCATAGAGCTATCGGAAGGTGGGGGAAACTTAAAGAGGTGAGCCTCACTGGAAGTCTTTTAGTCATTTGGTGTCATACCATTGAAGGGGATACTGGGACCAAGACTCCTCTCTCTCTCTCTTGTTTTCCAGCTGGCAGGAGGTAAACATCTTTCTCTGCTATTTACTTCTGTCTTGATGTATTCTCCCACGACAGGTCCAAAATTAATGGTTCAATAGACCATGGGCTGCAACTGAGAGCCAAAATCTCAGCTATTTTGTTATAACAGCAGAAAATTTATGGAAGCACATAACTTTTCACAATTTATTCATTTAACATATATGCTTAACCTCCACCTTATGCCAGACAATGGGTTAGGTGTTGAGGACACATAATGAATAAGATAGTTTCTGTCCCCAGAAAAATTCATGACTGGTTGGAGGACAGTCATGCAAAATAAATAGTTTAGTTACAGGAATAAATTTTGGTACGGTCTAAAGCATATCATTTAAATCCTAATTAATTCTGCTTTCTTTGAAACCCTGTCTCAAAAAAAAAAAAAATTCTGCTTTCTTGTTAGTCTTTACCAGACACTTTCCATATGAGATTGCCATTGTTTTGAATTCAAAGATTTTTTTTGAAAGTTTACTTTGTTTAATTTAAGCATACATGTTGGGGATAGTTTGGGGGCATCCCAAGTAAAGAAAATGAGAAAAATATACACACAGAGAATAGGCTGGAACTTCTTGCATGAAACTGATACTGATTAGAAGTTCTGTAAATAAGTAATTTTGCAGCAAGATGATCATATAATGGTGACATTCAAAATAATTTTGAGAAGGTTATAAAAAATATACTGATATTGTGCTGTTGGAAGTGACAGGTAGACCAAGAGATGGAGTGAAAAGCGAGATATAAAAAGAGTTAGACAGATGCCAAAACCAGCTTGTTATTGTGGCTTCATGATAGCGTGCCCTGCTTTTCCAGGGTGTTTCTTTTTATCTTGCCTTTTCTTCTTTGATTTGACCCAAGTTTGCATGCAGAGCCATTTTCTTCACTTACTCTTTTTCAAGTAATCTTTGCCACTACTTTAAAAAGAGAAAGAATAATTTGTATTGTTTTTAAATGGTGCTGGGGAAACTGGCTAATTGAAATGCAAAAGAGAGAACTTGTATCTTTACCAAATAGTTTATCTATAATTCACTCAAAATGTATCAAAGATGCAAATGTGAAACCTGATAAAAACCTTAGGTTAAATATAACACAAAAACTTCACAACACTGGATTTGACAATAACTTCTTGAATATGACACCAGAGGCAGAGGTAACAAAAAGAAAAACAGCATGTCAGACTTCATGAACATTTAAAAAAATAATCCATCAAAAGAAACTGCTAATAGAGTAAGAAGGCAATTTGTAGAATTGGCAAAAATAGTTGCAAATCATGTATCTGGTAAGGGATTAATATACAGAGAACTAAAAGTTAGCAACAACAAAATTGACAATGACAAAAACAAACAATTTGGTTAAAAATGGGCAAGGGGGGCCAGAGATTTAGCTCAGTGGTTCCATCGCCTGCCTCACAAGTGCAAGGTCCTGAGTTCGATCCCGGTAACTATGTACAATGCTGGGTGTGGTGACTCATGCCCACCAGCAATCAATACCACATACCACAGTGCAGGGCGTGGTGGCTCATGCCTGTAATCCCAGCACTCAGGAGGCAGAGGCAGGAGGATTGCTGAGTTTGAGGCTTGCCTGGGCTACATAGTGAGCTCAGGGCCAGCCTGAACTACAAAGCGAGACCCTGTCTCAAAAAAAAAAAAAAAAAAAAGGGCAAGGGACTCAGACATTTTCTCAAAGAAGATATACAAATAGCCAATAAACACAAGAAGATATTTAGCATCCACTAATTATTAGGACAATGCAGATGAAAGCCACAATGAGATATATCTCCTACTCACTAGGATGACTACCAAAAAACAAACAAAAAGCAAGACCAGAAACTAGAACATGTTTGCATATGGAGAGATCAAGGCCTTTATACAGCGTTGATAGAAATATAAGTGATAGACCTACTGTGGAAAGCAATATGGAAGTTTCTTGCAAAGTTAAAAATAGAATCACCATGTGTTATGATTTAGATCTAGTGTCCCCCAAAAGTCTCATATGTTTGGAGATGTGGCCTTTGGAAAATGATTTATCATGGTGATACTTTATTAAGCAGTAGAATAATCCATTGCTAAGTAACTTCATGTTGTTAAGTGGTGGGTCTGGTTGAAGAGGTACATCACTTGAGGCACGCCTTGGAGGAGTATAGTCTCCGCCCTGGCTTCTCCCTCTCTATTCTTTCCAGCTGCCATGCATTGAACAGCTTTCTTCCACTGTACCCTTTTGCCATGCAAATTATGCTGCAAAATGAGTCAGCCATGGACTGAATCCTCCAAAACTGCAAGCCAAAATGAACTTCTCTTCCTTTAAGTGGCAGGTGTTGAATATTTTATTCTATTCATGAGTATTTATGCAAAAGAATTGAAAGCAGAGTTTTGAAAGGATATTTGTATACCCATATTCTTAGCAATACTGTTCACAATAACTAAAACATTTGCCCAATTCAACTGTCTACTCATGGAGAATGGATAAACATACACATATATAGAATATACAAAACATGTTATTTTTTTGTTCTTTATTGGACATTTTGTATATAGCTCACAGTCACACTCAACATTGGGGAATTTGTACCAGTATATGACAAGAGTTAATTTTCATTTTTACCCATATCCCTAACCACCCCTCAACCTCCACCCCTTATATACGTGTGCTTATCTTTTCAATTAATATTTATTCTTTCCCCTCATTACTTTCCGCTACCACATTCCCTTTGAATATTTCCTATTTCACAAAATCTATCATACATTCTAGAACTCATTTACATATACAGGTTCTCATACCAGAGAACAGATATGGTATTTACATATCTGTGACCTATTTATTTCACTTATTAGTGTGTCCTCAAGGTGTATCTATTTGCACATAAATGACTGAAACTTGTTTTTCTTTATGGTAGAGTAATACTCCATTTTATTTTTTAAAAAAACACATCTTTATCCAGTCTCTAGTTGTTGGGCATCTGGGTTATCACAAACTGAGCTGCTATTAACATGGGTGCACACATGTCTTTACAATATGATTCTTTTAATTGCTTCAAGCATATTCCTGGCAGGGGAATAGCAGGGTCAAATGGGACCTCTAATCCTAGTTTTCTGAGGAATCTCCACAATGATCCCCACAATGGTTGTATAAATTTACAATCCCACCAACACTGAAGAAGGGTTCCTTTCTCCCCACAGGCTTGCCAGCATTTATTGCTGGTTAATTTCATAATAGCAGCCATTCTTTGTGGCGTGAGCTGAAATCTCAGTGTTGTTTTCATCTGCATCTCTCAAATGACCAGTGATGTTGAACATTTCTTCATATGCTTCTTGACTGTTTTTACTCCTTCCTCTGAGAAGTGTCTATTCATTTCCGATGCTCATTTTTGAATTGGGTTTTTAAATTTGGGGGGACTGATTTTTAAAGTTCTTTATATATTCTAGATAGTATCCTTTTGTCTGAGAAACAGCTCATAAAGATTTTTTCCTAAGTTGTTAGTTGTCTTTTAGATGCTTTTTGCTGTGCAGAGCTTTTTAGTAGGATGAGATCCCATTTGTTGATTCTTTCTGCTAGTTTTCATGCTATCAAGATTTTGTTCATAAAATCTCTCCCTAACAATGTCTCCAAGAGTTCTACCTAACCTGTTTTGTAGCAGATTTATTGTTTCTGTTTTAATGTTTAAGTCTCTAATCCATTGTGAAAAACATATTATTTATACACACCAAATGGAATATTATTCACCCTTAAATGGGAAGGAAATTCTGTAGTATGCTACAACATTCATGAAATTTGAACACATGATGATAAAGGAAATAAGCCAGCCACAAAAACCAGACAATACTGTATGATCTCATTTATATAAAGTATTTAAAGTAGAACTGTGATTATTTGGAGCAAAAAGGTTTGGGGAATAGAAATTATTGCTTAATGAATATAGAGATTCAGTTTTATTCATGAAGATGATAGTGATGGTTAAAACATAACGAATGTATTTAATACCATTGCACTATATGCATAATGCTAATTTTGTATTTGAGTATTTTACTACAGTTTTAAATATTGAGAAAAAGGCCAAAGATAAGAATAAGCATTTCTTCAATAAAGGTATACAATTGACCAAGAAACACAAAAAAAGATACTTGGCATCATTAGTCATGAAGGAAATGAAAATAAAAACCACAATAAGATACAGTTTTATATCTGTTAATGTGGTTAGTATAACAATTCAAACAATAACAAGCACTAGTAAGACTGTACAGATATTGGGACCATCATTCTAATGATAGGAATGGAAAACATTGCAGCTACTTAGAAAAATAGTCCAGTAATTCTTTTAAGGTGCAAGATTAATTAAGATATATGTCCCAATAAAAATTACACATGCATGTAAATAAAAGCACTATCATAATAGCCAAAGAATTGAATTATGACAATTCAAACATAAATGATGAATGGACCCCAAAACATAGATATTTTGTAATATATTGTTTAACAATAGAATTGTGTTAATATACACAAAAAAGTGGATGAACCTTAGAGAGCCCAAAAAAACACATATTGTAGATTCTATTTATATGAAATATCCAAAAGAGATAAAGTGATAGAGATACAAAGTAGACTGAGATTTGCTTAGGGCTGGGAAGAATGGGGATAGAAAGTGACTGTTAAGACTTCTGGATATTTTTAAGTGAGGAAAATGTCTTAGAATTGACTATGGTGAAGGTTGTAAATACAGTAAAATTTGTTGTACTATGTATTTTAAGTGGGTAAATTATATAGCATGTGAATTGTATTCCAATAAAGCTGTTTTAAAATGTTGAGGAAACCCCATCCGAATCCTATTGCACGAGATTTCCTTTGGTCCTAATGGACAAACCTGATAAGGAATTTCCAAAAGTAATGGGACTTGAGCAAGGAAATGATGGAATGGAGGTGCATGAACTGAAGTCAGGGCAGTCACTTGGAGTTAAAAGGCACCCACTACTTACCTCCTAGTAATCACTGTTACCCTAGTAGGTAAGAGAACCCACTTTCAACAAAAGCTGCAAGTCTGCATGGTTCTTTGAGTTTTCATATTTTTGTTTTCAATTAATTTCTAAACTAGAAAGAAGAAAAACAAAAAGCCCTTGCCCTTACAGCTAGAATATAGAAGAATATGAAAGAGCATTACTTTCATAATAACAAAAAATAAATACCCATAAAATTAAAGTCATACTTTTCTTTGGAGCTATGGAGAGTTGTGGGCTTAAGAAATCCTTGATGAACATAATTAGTTCAATGATTTCCCCTCCACTTTCTAATTCTAAATTTAGCTGAAAAGGTGACAGGAGAGGAAGTAGTAGTGATAATCGAGATTGCAAGACCCCGGCTGAGTTGATGTAAAGGCAAACCAAAAATACCTGCAACTGAAGGCAAATTTTCTTGCTTCATAATAAGGAAAGGTGGTGGAAATAAAATTTGGGTTGTGCTTAACATCAGTTTTCTTAGGAGAAATGCCAATTAAAACCACAATGAGGGCTGGAGATTTAGCTCAGTGGTTCTAGCGCCTGCCTCACAAGTGCAAAGGCCTGAGTTCAATCCCTGGTAACCACATACAGTGCTGGGCATGGAGACTCATGCCCACCAGCAATCAGTACTGCATACCACAGTGCCAGGCGTGGTGGCTCATTTCTGTAATCCCAGCGCTCAGGAGGCAGAGACAGGAGGATTGCTGAGTTCGAGGCTTGCCTGGGCTACATAGTGAGCTGAGGGCCAGCCTGTACTACAAAGTGAGACCCTGTCTCAAAAAAAGAAAAAAAAAAAAACCACAATGAAATGCCATTTCATACATAGTAGAATGTCTAAAGTTAGAAGGCATGACAGACAGTTCTAAATGTAGACATGATTTAAAACAACTGAATCTCTTATTCACTGCTATTGGAAGTGAAAATTGAAATGACAAATTTGGAACTGATTGACAGTTTTTTATAGTTATGTGTACCCATTTATGACAAAGCAATTCTATTTCTATGAATAAGATAACTAAAAAGTGTGTTCACCAAAACACTTGCGCAGTTCTATTCTTCACAACAGCTTTATTCATCATAGCCTAAAATGCTCCTAAAATGAATCAAATGTCTATCAGCACAAGAATATATAAATAAATCATACTAAATCCACATAATAGAATTCTGTTTAGCAATAAAAAAGAACAAGCTATGGATATATTCAACAACCATATGGATGAATCTCAAAAACATTATACTGAGTGAAAGAAGCCAGATAGTATATGTTGGAAAATCCATTTTTATGAAAGCTAATGTATAGTTGTGGGAATAAGGACAATGGTTGCTTTCATAAACATTTTAGTTTCTGACCAGGAAAGAATACAAGGAGACTTTCTGAAACAATAAAATTATCAATACTAAGTATGTTTAAGATACATGCATCACCTTACATAAATTTGTATTTTAGTGAAAAATTAAAATTTAAAATAATTATATAAACACCTGAGCCAAACAAAACAGTTTATGACCTGTTTCCACCTATAATTCTGTGGTGATAGATCAGAAACCCTGCCTGGAAGTACCAATATAGAGATTTCTCATCAGAAGAATGTTTGGCAACTAACCTTTTAGTCTTAGGAGGATCTCCCTTCTGCAGGCCTTGTTAAGAGATGCACAGAATTTTTCATTAAGAGCTCCCCTTGGAGTGATCGTGGCCACTGGCTTACTCTAGGATGGGTTTAACACATTCCCACAGTTGTGGCCCAGGCTTGAGGATGAGGTGCCATCTCTTCCCCCTCTGTGGTCCTATGTCTTGGTTTGTGATATTCTGCTGAGCTGTCTTTTCCTGTGTTTAATCCTTCCGCGACGCTACTCGAGTCCAAAGAGCTTGTCCTGAAAGGTTGCTTCAACCACTGCCAAGCTCCTCCCTGAGTCACCAGTTCTCAACCTGTGTTTGACTCGCTGAAGCATCTCTAGAAATATTTGCAGCCCAAGAACTTGAATAGGAAAATTACATCTTTATTTTTACTAACCTCTAATGGCATTCTTTTGATTATGAATGTAAGCAACAAAGCACAGTAATATTAACACTACCCATGAATGATCATAATTAGAAATCACAAGTACTTTCAGATGTCACAACTGTGGCAGGTATTCCAACATATTGTAACCACCATTACTTCAAAATGTCAGTAGTTATTATGCTTCCATGAAATAATCTTATTTAATTTATAAAATAGTTTATATATTTACTTTATATTAACTGAATTTCAGTTAAGCTGCTTTCCTCTGTAATGCTATGCTTTTTACTTATGCATTTATGAACATTTTAACAGGTCTGTTATAGTTTTCTACTTCTACTGTAGGAAGTTATCAAATGCTTAGTACCTTAAAAACAACACAAGTTAATATTATTGCTGAGTTATAGGGCAGCTATGTGGGGAGTTCCAACAAACCATGTTCTGCCACTCATTTCACAAATCAAACAGAAAAAATAATGATGAAAAGTAGGTGAGGAATTCATTCAGTATAGCTACATGGTTATGTCAAGGAAGACCACGTTCCTTAGCTCTGTCTTTGGGGCAGAGACTGACAGTTTTAAGTTTAAATACAGAAAGGAACAAAAGCAAAGAGGACAGGCAGCAGTAATTTATAGTCAAGCTGTCTCTGGCCAACTGCGGCCTGTTTGATCATTGTATTCTAGCACTCCATACCTTAAATTGTATTGCAGGATAACCACATTTTATCAAAACATCGTAAAGTTGAAAATCATTTTTAAAATTAGAATAACATATGATTTTCCAAACTAGAGCCCTAAATGATGACATCAAAATATAGCGCCTTCAGGTTTCCTGGTCACTTAAACTTTATACAGCTTAAGCTAAATATGACTGCCTTAAAAATACATCCACCTTGGGCCAGAGAGTTAGCTCAGTGGTTCTGGTGCTTGACTCGCAAGCACAAGGTCCTGAGTTCGATCCCTAGTAACCACGTACAATGCTGGGCGTTGTGACTCACACCCACCAGCAATCAATACCACATACCACAGTGCAGGGCGTGGTGGCTCACGCCTGTCATCCCAGCACTCGGGAGGCAGAGGCAGGAGGATTGCTGAGTTCAAGGCTTGCCTGGGCTACATAGTGAGCTTAGGGCCAGCCTGAACAACAGTGCGAGACCCTGTCTCCAAAAAAAACTACACCCACCTCTATTTCTTTGCCTAGTGACTTTAATCACTGTTTTTCCTCAATTAAATTTGATGTGGTATAGCATTGTCAATATTGCTCTAAAAGTTAAAAAAAAAATCACAATGGGCTCAAGCTCTGCTTTTATCCGTAGCCAGTAATATGATGTTAAGACAAGTTATGCAATTTTACCTGAACATCATATGAAAAAATTTACGTACCTGGGCCTCCAGACACACTGTTTGAATAGGAGATACCATTGAACAGCATTGGTAATTTGTATATTTAGTAAACACTGGGTGAATCTTACTATCCACAACTACTAGATCCAACAACTCTGTTTTGCTAGTGAATATGTTTATCTTCCTAAAGAAAACCATCAAGGATCTTTGCTCTTAAAATAACAGGATACCTAGGGATCAAGTAGTAGACTGCTTATCATGGTTAATACCTAAGCAGTTCAAATGGCATTTTCTTTGCAACAGTCTCTTTATTAAGCAGTAATTTTTTTCCTAGAAATTTACACTAAAGTTTAGTTTCTTCTATCTCATGGAAATGAGTTAAAAGCAATTTTAGTCCTCCATGAAAACCAGTTTACCAAATATCAATTCTTTTAGCAAATCATTAATTTTTTTTTTTTTTTTTTTTTTTTTTTTTTTTTTTTTTTTTTTTTTTT
>PVIC010048081.1:0-13643 GCA_004025085.1 Thryonomys swinderianus | reverse complement strand
TCATAAGTGAAATAAATAGGTCACAGATGTGTAAATACCATATCTTTTCTCTGGTATGAGAAACTGAAGATGTAAATGAATTCTAGAATGTATGATAGATATTGTGAAATAGAAAATATTCAAAGGGAAAAGGGGTTAGGGTAAGAATGAGGGGAAAGAAAATGTGATGGTAAAAAAAGAAACAATGCATACATATATATAGGGGCAGGGGATGGTAAGGTAGGCAGAGAAATGGGAAAAAATGAGAATTAATTCGTGTCATACTGGTACAAATTTTCAATGGTGAGTGTGATCATGATGTAAATATAAAATGTACCAATAAAATCCATTTAAAAAATAAGAATAAACAGTGAACTAGGACTTTGGACCATGTAAGAAGTTCTTCAGGCAATCAAGAATATAGCCTCCTTGGGCCGGAGGGTTAGCTCAGTGGTTCCGGCGCCTGCCTCGCAAGTGTAAGGACCTGAGTTCTATCCCCGGTTACTACATATAATGCCGGGCATGGTGGCTCACGCCTGTAATCCCAGCACTTGGGAGGCAGAGACAGGAGGATTGCTGAGTTCGCGGCGGCTTGCCTGGGCACCATAGTGAGCTCAGGGCCAGCCTGAACTACAAAGCAAGACCCTGTCTCCAAAAAGCAAAAAAAAAAAAAAAAAAAAAAAAAGAATATAGCCTCCTCCTTACCAAAGGGAGTTAGATTCAATTTAAAGTGCAAAACAACCAATCTTTCTCTAAAATTCCAGTTTTCTTTAAACCCTTTATACTGAGTAACTGAATAAGAGAGCCTAGGCTCCAATTGGGCACTTTAAATTCACAGAGCCACCTGTGATAGGTAACCACTAAACAACTGAGCAATTCCTGTGTTCTGCTTAACTATAAAAAGTTCTGAACAATGAGCCATGCAGAACCTCCACTTCGCAGGTGACCTTCCTGGAGAAACAAGAAACTTTTGTTTCTTCTTATTTCCAATAACTCTTCTAACCTTCTCCCTTTGGTTTATAACTTCATTCTTTAATATGGCAGAATCATGAACTCAGTTCGTACAGAATGAAATGTTACAATATTATTGTGGATAGGTAAGATAATTAGATATCTTGTAGACAGATAGAGCCATCCTATGAGGACCCAACATGGAAGATTATTGAGCCAATTTGGAGGACAACCAAGGATCGATTATGGAGGACAATCTAGATACATTCACTGAAGGCCAGTATTATAAAAGGAGAGAAACTACCACACTCACATAGGATGAATAGCAGTAACTGATATTCTAAATAGGTATCAATCACCTGAGTGGGGGACCGAGGTCTTAACTAACCCTTCTAGGAAAGATCCCTGATTGAAAATCTATGTATGCTTGCTTTGTGACTTGCTTCTCCACTGGATCTCCATTTAATAAATACCTAAATGACTGTATTCATTGTAATCTTATTGGTTGATCATAGTTTTGTCCACCTTATGATTTCTCATTGGACTGATATTACCTAGGCAACTATATTTGCAATGTTACTAGTTGACTATAGCTTTGCCTCACCAAAACCCTCCTCACCTTGTGGTTTTGCTCCATAAAAACCCCTTGGGGAAGCAAGGAGGGTGGACAACCCACTTTTGGGTCCCTCTTCTGTCACTTTTAAGCAGAAGCTATATCTCAATAAACTTTTCCTACTCTTAACCTCTGTTGTTCCTAGAATTCATTCTTTAATTTTAGAGAACACAAACACTTCCGGTTATCTAACAAAGTTGAGAGTTATGTCTCTTCCCCCTATATCAATATGATCCAATATTTATTACTTGCCAATTTATTTTTGTGGTACTGGGGATTGAAACTACTACTTTCACACTGAACTACATCACTTGCTTGTTTTGTTTGTGTGAGACAGTGACGCAGGAGATTAGAGCAAAGGAGGCTGATTGGTAAGTATGTGTAACCTGTTAATTGCAAAATCCCAAAGACATACACAGGACAGTTCCCAAGTGTGTACATGGACTTCTCATGAGAACTCAAGCAGTTTGGTATAGAACAGCCTAAACTTGATGTAGCCTGTGAAGTAGTGAATATAAAAGGAAACTCATCATTGAGCTGTCTAGTCTGTATTCTAAGTACACTGCTCTGATCCTATGAAATATACCTATTTTCCTATTTTTACTTGGTCCAAACTCACCTGTGGAATCAGTTTCTTTTCTTTAATAAACAGAAGAGCTTACTACCTTTTGTGCTGATTTGGTCCAATTTTTTGTTTAAGACAAGAAGAACCTATAAATCACCTCTAAAAAGAGACTCCAGCACCAAAACCATATAAAAGAGACTTGCTAAATTACTGAGTTCCCAAGGCCAGGCTTAAATTTGGGATCCTCTTGCCTCAGTCTCCTGAAGTGCCAGGATTAGAGGCATGTGCCACCATACACATGTCCAATCTTACTTTTTTAAACAAGTTTGATTAACATACAGAAAATAAATAGGCATGGCTATTTACCAAGATTCTTGCAGCAGAAATCTGGGAATGAGCTACGGGGTTTAGCTCAGTGACACCACACCTCCCTAACAAGCACAATGTCCTGAGTTTGATCTCCAGAACTAAAAAAATAAATAAAATAAAAACCCTTGGGATGATGTCAGTACAGGTGATCTTTGTCCTTTTAGTGCTGGGGATGGAACCTAAGGCCTCAGACATACTTGGCAAGTACTCTACCACTGACATAGACTCCCCTCTCCACTCCTTTCTTTGTGTCTTGAGACAGGGCCTTGCCTTGTAGTCTAGGTTGGCCTTGAACTCATTATGTAACCCCGGCTGGCCTCAAACTCAGGGCCATCCTCTTGTTATTTCCTTAGGATAGGTTCCTAAAAGTAGGACTCCAGGTCATATTTTCAATTGCTAAGTAATGTGAGGGCTTGTCCATCTCACTAGACCCTCTGTTACCCTTTCCAGTTTGGAAATTTCAACCATTATCTGTTTTGAACTGGAGGTATAGCTCAAGACCACCGTGAGGCTTAGCATGTGTGAGACCCTGGATTCAATCTCCAGCACTGGGGGAAGAGCAGTTGTCTCCTTTAGTTTGTACTTGATTGCTAGTAACATTGTTCCTTGGTCATAAATGTACGAATTGCTTCTTCATTTTTCTAAATATCTTTTCAGTTAATGTCCTTTGTCTATTGCTCTGTTGGAATGTAAGCTTGTACTGGAGTATTCAGTACATTTTTTTTTCCTGTGGATGAATGACCAGGTAGAAATTCTAATCTATCAGAAACTTTTAAAGATTAACTTGGTTTCCAGTTATTATTTTCTACATCCTTAAGGTAGAAGTGGCTGATTTAGGGAACTCTTTTTCTTTCTTTTTTACTCCATTGACTTTTTGAAGATAAAATTTGTGCATGTGCATGAGTGCGTGCGTGCATGTGTGTATGTGTATGTGGTACTGGGGATCTTTTGGTCAAACCCTGAGGCATCCAGTGTGCTGAGCACACTGCCACTGAACTACATCTTCTCTTCAACTGTTTACATTTTTATTGTACTGAAAAATGTCTAGGGATGAGGTACAGTTTACAAATTTCCTTACATTTTGATAAAGTGACACAGTACATAGTATATACTGCCTATAATATAAAAATTGCATTAAATAATCTTTGATTTTTCCCAAGTACCTAGAAAAATTGTATTGAACCAAATTCATCTATTCCTGTACAGGATAACATCAATCCTGCATTACCAAATCTCACTTCACTTTTCTCTTCGACACACATAAGTTTTAAAACCAATGAACAGTCTGAAGCTTGATTATGACTCAGTTCCTCCTAGTGCTCTACCAAAGAGTACAAAAGGTTACCATCCTCCAGTTTGTAACACAGATCTAATTTGGAATGAAGGAAATAAACGTCCCACTCTTTTAACAGCTAAAGATGTTGCTAATCACATCTAAGAAATTGGAATCTCAAGATGTGAAAACACTTAAATCTCTTCACAATGGCAAGAGTTTCAAAATGAAAAACAAATATCTGTACAGCAATGGAGAAAAATTAGGTGGTGATGTGACGGGTCATGCCTAGAGAATGGCTACATAACTGAGACAGGAAACTAGGACTTGGTCAGCTGACACAAGTGGGAGTGATTGGTAAATAATAAAGTTCCAGGGCACATGCACAGAATAGTTAACAAAGTGGAATCAGTCAGGTCTCCTGAGAGCTCAATGGGTTTTTGATAGGACATGTTAGACCTGATGTCACCTGAAGGAGGGGGAGATACATAGAGACAGTCCACCTCTGAGCTCTGGGCCACTAGATTCTCTCATGGTGAGCTCTCACCTGTGGAGTATACTACTGTTTGGCCCTCACTTACTCTGCAGAATATGTTTCTTTTTGTACCTTCAATGAATGTAAAATCTCACTACCTTTTGCCTTTGTTATGTCCAATTCTTTGTTCAAGACAAAAAGAACTTAGAAAACACTTCTAGAAGGAGACCCCAGGCCCCCAAATTTGATTATATACCCTTTCTGGTAACAAAAAGGAGAAGGTGATTTACTGATGGAGCTGGCACAAGTATAGACAGCCCCACACCACTCAGGGAGCTGCCCTGAGCTTCCACTGGAGACACTTTGTACCTGGAGAGACACTGGGTTCCCCTGTGACAAGCCAAGTGTTCATCAGTATTGTTGCTTCCACTGGGTTCTCAGCTAGTTAGAAATTTAGATGTTAGTGAAATATAATAATTAGGATACACAGCACACGTCCAACTTGATTTATCTTTCTTTTTGTAATACTTACAGATTGAACAGTACTGAGCTATATCTCTAGCCCAAGTTTTTTGTTTGTTTTTGTTTTTGCTTATTTTGTTGAGAGAGTCTCACTAAATAGCCAAGGCTGAACTCAAACATGTGATTCTCCTGCCTCAGCTTCCTGAGTGGTAGGATTACAGGGGTACATTAGAATGCTTAGCTCTCAAGCATTGCATTTAAAATTCGTACTATCCTTCAGATTTTAGTTATTTGTTATTTTGCTTTGCTTTGTTTTGTTTGAGACAAGTTCTTACTCTGTAGTCCAGGCTGGCTTGAACTAATGATGATCCTCCTGCCTCAGCCCCCAAATGCTCTGACTATAGACATGTATTACCATACCCAGCTTCCTCAGATTTTAAAGAAAATTGATCAAACAAATTATGTTTATGCACATAATTTAAAGCACCAAGTATTAAAATTTGGGAAACTTCAAAGTGTTGGGTTATACTGACCTACTGCATTCTGCCTTTGTTAAGCAGGAGCATATAGTTTTCTTTTTGTGTTACAACTTGTCATGAAACTGTGTGATGTATATCCCCATCCCCTTTTTGAGGCCTTGAACTCATGATGGTCTTCCTGCTCAGCCCCTGAGTAATAGAATGCACCATCATGCCTCAGCTGTTTAAAACATGTTTATTTTCAGAGAAGTTCTCACTAAGATGCTAATTTATTCAGGTGGGCTGAAACCTGCTATTCTCCTGCCTCAGCCTCCCAGAATACAGGGAGTGCAACCATGTAACATACTTGGCCTTTATCCACTTCTTATGTCTCCAGAGAAGCTGCAAGATATAAAAATTTCCATCCATTTTAATGGTTCCAGCTTTGTCCTTTATGATTTTGATAAAGTCAACCAACAAATCATTAAAAAAATAAAAACCAATTTTGTCTAATAAAGACTTTCACTTGCATATGCTTTATTTCTCTATCATCAGTCTCTCCCTTCTCTCTCTTCTTTCTCTCTTTATGTGGTCTGGAAATTTCTGTGGTTAGAGACTGCCGCTTTCAAACAAAACTTTCCCCTATGAAAGTGAACAATTCTTGGACACACATTTCTTCTCAGTTCTTATTGTGTTATTAAACCAAGGGTCAGCAACCACTCCTTCCTGTTTATTTCAATCCTCATATATCTGAAGAGATTTAAAGCACTGCTTGCTATGGTGGAGTAGCTAACAAGCAAATTCTGTATGGTTGCTACTTAATCTTTTTTTTTTAAGAAAAGAAGAAAACACTACATTGTTTTGAAAAAACATGTTTTAAAAATAATTTTACAGAGTGCGGATTTTGTAAGCAATCATGTTAATTGTTGGGAGGGGGGTTCCCAACCTTGTTAATGTCCCCTTAGCATTAGGCTTTTGTTCCCCAGCCTCAAAAATGTCATTTTCTCCCACAGACTGCATTTCTAGGGGTATAATTGCTGTCTCCATGTAAAAGACAACTCATGTGCATAAATTTCCACTCACTGAAACGAGACTCTGCCTCCCCTCATTTTAATGCAGATGTGATCTACGGGGTAGAGTTACACTTACTTCCCCAAGCAAATGAAACAGATTACATGTTAAATATTGTCTTTGGAACCAGGTGCACAGAAACAACCAATTACCTAGACAGCTCATCAAGTCCTGATATGTTTACCACATTGTTTTTTGTTTTCTCTTTAAACATTTGGCAAATTATTCTGAGGTTTTCATTTCTCTGTAATGAACAGAATACGCTTATTAATAAAGGCCTCTTTTGTATGATTCACAAACAGTTGACTCACAAAAGCCTTCAAACCATGTTTGAAAGTTTCTGAACTGATGTTAAGTTCCTGGGAAGATAAATAAGTTACCACTTGTAAAATGACTTAAAGGGAGAAAAGGCATATTCATTTGTGAAGAAGATACTCCAGTTCCTCCTTTAGACATGTTTGATTGTTCATAAAGGTCAATATCTGTACAAATTTATCAGATTTTGGTCACTGTTCATTATACTGTCTTGAATTTGTATGCATATTATCATTTCTTTGGGGAGTTAATTAGCCCAAAATCCAGATGAACTCAAGAGCTCTTTTAAGACCTGTTTCTGTTATTCAGAGACACTTTTACCACTTCCTGAGGAGGGGCTGTTTTAGATTTCCACAAAGTCATTAACCTCCCAAAGAATGTGAATAATAAATAGAGTAGTGGCCCCAAAGATGTAATTGGCTCCAAGTGTTTGGGAGGTTGGAGGCAGGGGCCTTGTGGTAGGGACAGTCAACAGCAGACTGCTGGGAGGGAGGGCTGGGGGTGGGCCGGCATCCCTGGGAACTCAATACAAAGGCTCAGTGGTAAATAGCTTGCAGACCTCTGGCTTGCAGTCTACTGGTTGAGTGGTTCAGCACAACTGGTTTGTTGAGACTGTACCGATCCCTTAACCCACGTGTCCTCCTAAGTTTCTTCGGAAGCAGAGGGGAGCTCTAAGCAAAGAACAGGGAAATGCACAACAGAAAAAATCCTGCCTGTGTGGCTCTGGGGTGGGGATAGGGGCGGAGTCTATATAAACCTTTTATGTTTCTTTTTCATAAAGCAATTATTATGAAGATTAGAGGTAGGAGTAGGCCAGGTATGATAGAGCACTCCTGAGGTTCCAGGACTCAGGAGGCTGAGACAAGAGGATCAACAAGAGTGTGAAACCTACAGCTGGGGGTGTAGCTCAGTGATAGAGCATTTGACTGTAGATCAAGAGTTTGAAACCAGCCTGATCTATATAGAGAATTCAACAGCAGCCTGAAAGTGAGACAAAGTGAGACCCGTGGGAGTGAGTAAAACTACTTTAGTACAACAAGAACGCTGCAGGGGGAGGGGGGACTTGATGGTGAAAAGGAAAAACACAGAAACCAAACATGTATATTGGGGGAAAGAGTTGAAGGGAGGGCAGGGGGATGGGAAAAATAAAAATCAAGATATATCATATACAGGTACAAATTCTCAGTGATGAATGTGATTATAATGTCTTTTTAAAACCTACCAATAAATTCAATATTCAAATGTGTAAGGTTTCCACAAAAAGAATGAAAGCAACCTAAATGTCTAGCAATACTATGCTGAGTCAGCAAACTAGACTCTATCCTTACAGTGGAATAATATAAAGCTTTTAGAATCAGTAAAAAGGAAGTCCTTAGTGTATTGTCATGAATTGAATCCCCAATAATAGCAAGTAAGGAAAGAAAATCCCCAGGAAGCCAGGAAAATGAAGTTTACACTGACTAGGATAAGTTCACAAATATTCTCAGAAATGGAGTGAAGATAGGAAGCAAGGGAAGGGGAAGACAGCATAAGATGTTTCACTGTTTTAAACAGAACTAAAGACTATATGAATAAATTACTTATTCAAAAGTTTAAAAGGGTTAACGTGAGGCAGACTTTGGTCTCTGTACTCATTGTAGCATTAACTCTAACCTCACTTTCCTTATCTACAAGGAGTAGACAGCTGTAGTTGACTCATGAGGGAGCTGAGGCTCTTAAGTGAGGGAGTTTCTCTGACCTGCAGTGAATAGCACAGGGCCTGGGATATTTTCAGTAAATACCAGTGTTTATCATTACACTTCTGATTAGTGTTATCCCCACCTTTCTTATAAATGACTGGGTCTAAAGTGTAGTGTGTTAGTGGGAGAGACAGAAGATATTACCAAAAACTTTGAGGCACCAAAGAAGTCCATTGAAGGAATCAGTACCATCAAAGCCATTTGTAGAAACCCTACAGGTACCAGGTGCTCTTCTCTGCAGCATTAACATTTCCTGAATCTCATGTCAAGTACTTCTCTTCCTATGTGCTGCAGGGGAAAGCAAAGAGATGCTGATTGGTCTAAAATGGGCAAATACCTGTCTGGATCAGTAAGACCAGGCACTTGAGAGACAACAGCTCAGATGGGTACCATGTTGCTTGAGTGGGGAGCAGCAGATACCAAGGGATGAACAGGTAGGTGGGGTAACCATAACAGGTCTTAACTGCAGATGTGTTTTTGTAGCATTGCTGTTTTTTATAAAAACGGACTTCGGGGTGGTGGAAGAGTAAGTATTTCTACACTAACTTCATAATCATGGACAGTAGGCTGTGCACTTTGCCCTGGGCCTATAGTAAGAAAAGATGGTATTTCTTGGAGAAATATAGAAAATCTAGTTTGTTGGGCACATGTGTGCATGTCTGTAATCCAAGTTAGGCAGGAGGCTGGGGCAGGAGGATTATAAATTTGAGGACTACCTGAGCAGATGAACAAGGTCCTGTATCAAAATTTTTTAAACTTTTAATTTAATTTAAACTTTATTTTATTTTATTTTATTTATTTTGAGGCAGGGTCTCACTTTGTAATTTAGGCTGGCCTTGAGCTCACTATATAGCCCAGGCAAGCCTCGAACTTGCAGCAATCCTCCTGCCTCTGGCAGGTGTAAGTCATCACGACTGGTCCTGTGGTATGTGGTTACTAGGGATCAAACTCTGGACCTTGTGCTTGCAAGGCAGACACCAGGACCACTGAGCTAAATCCCTGGTCCATAATTTTTTCCATTCTTTTTTTAAAAAACTCTTTATTGGTATACTGACCCAAGTTTTTTTTTAATTAATAATAATAATAAAAAAAAGGCTGGGATGGTTAAACACTTGTCTAGCATGCCTGAAGTCCTAGGTTCAATCCCCAGTATTGCAAGAAAAAAAAAGATTATAAGGCATTAAAGATTAAAAGCTGAACTGCTGACCTATGAACTCAAGAAAGTAGACAGACAATTGAACACAAGCTTCCTAGACTTCCAGGAGTTCAAAGATGGACGACAGATGACCCTGAAAACCCAGAAACTCTGTAAAAGTTTGTTGTGCATGAGAATATATACATTTTTTCAGGAACTCCATAATTTTCACCAGATTTTCAGAGGGCTATGATCCAAAAAGGATTATAAGAATTGCCAAACCAGTGGTGATTGTATCCTATGACCCAAGCATTATGATTAACCTAACACTGGGTTATTTGAGACCCATATAACAAAGCTTTTCAAAAAATTTCAGTTAAGAGCCTGGTATGGTAGGGCATACCTACAATCCCAGCACTCAGAGGTGGAGGCAAGAGGACTGACTACCACTGAGTTCGAGGTCAGCCTCGGCTACATAGTGAGTTCAAGGCCAGCCTGAACTACAAGTTGAGACCTGTCTCAAGAAAAACAAAACAAAACAACAGCAGCAACAACACAACAAAAGAAAAAAATAAACACTGCTCTGCTCTAATTGCCTTTGAAAGAGCCCTTCTTGGACTCCTTTTGTCTCACAATACTCATGTTTATTATTTACTGAATATTCTTTATTAAACTTTTTAAATTTAAATGCCTACTGTAGCTGCCTCTGAAACAAAAACACCTGCAAACCTGGGATTTATTGTACTATTGGCAGGTTTCTCTTTCCTAATGTAAACTGGCAGATATTTATTACTATGACACTTTAAAGGGGTTTACAACATTTTCAAAATCACTGCAGGCTGGGAATTTAGCTCAGTAGCACCACCGCCTGCCTGGCAAGTGCAAGGTTGTGAGTTCAATCCTCGGTGCCCCCACCCCCCCCATTAAAAAAAAATCACAGAGTGCACACATGGAGAGGTGGGCTCGTAGTACTTCAGACAATACTGTTTCTAAAATTCTTTTCTCTCTCTCTTTCTCTAAAATTCTTATCAGGCATCGTTTTATAGAATAGCAACCTGCACAGCAAGAGACTATTAATGAGATGTATTAGGGAGTCTAAGCAAAGGTGGGAAAACTGTCAGGAACCAGGCACGGCTGTGTCAGCTAACGCCGGGCCATGCTGTCTGTCTTACTTCGATGCAGACAGTTTAAAGAGATTTTAAAACGTTATCTCTCACGTCTCCCCACCACCACATAAAGAGAATTAACCAGACAACTAACTTGATCAGTTTAATAATCTGGTAAATGATCCCGGCATCTGAGGAAGGGGGGTGGGAAGCCAGTGAGTTTTTCTACTCAAATTCCATCTCATTTTTTATTTTCTCTTAATTTTTTTTTTTTTTTTGAATCCCAAGTTCCAAAACCTGTCCCCTATTATGCAGTGCAAACGAGAACAGATGGGGAAAAGTTATGTTGGAAAGGGCTATGGAGGGCCACAGAGAAGAGAAATATGACTACCCAATGTGTCACACACCAACTTGCAGCTGCCACCAGCCCTTCCACACAAGAGCTGCGTATGGAACCAGCCCGGGCGCTCAGAGGAGCAGGCGAACTGCAGGAAGCGAGGGCAATTAGCGAACCTGCGCTGCGCTTGTGTTTCTTTGAAAATAGGAAGAAAGAGCGGCGGCACGGCCCACAAGAGAAATAAATCCAAAGGCCGGCCTGGAAAACGCTTAGCCACAGCCCGCGCGATCGCAATACGAGCCCATAATGGGCTTGATCCGACTCTTTCATAACAGGGCAATGTCTCAGCATGTCTGCAAGCCAGCCCTGAGGTCTCCTCCCTGTCCTTCTTCCAGAAAGGTCTCATGCTCGGGCGCTAACGCGCCGGTGGGGCCTTCCAGCTCGTGTCTCGGGTCCACAGAGCGCTCGTGAGTTCCTTAAACAATTCCAGTGTGAGCAGCTGACCGCCCTTCAAGCGGCTCTCCACCTGGACCAGCGCTGGGGCCTCGGGCGAGTTCCCCAACTTCTCTGACCCAGGGTGCGTGTTGTGCGGCTCAGTGGCCCCGGCCTGCTTTTGGTATTAGAGGTAAATATTGATAAATGACCAGCACAAGTGCACTGCTCAATTTCTGGCAGCCATTATTCATGCTGAAAAAGCATAGAGATCGTCTCTGTGTTGAATCCAGTGCAAAGATATATATATATATGTATGTATGTATGTATATGCGAATTCTTTTACATACTTAGCATAAAATGCCTGAGGATCTATGCTGCAAGCAGTTCTAAGGCTACGTTTCAGGGCCGGTTAGTATCGCTCAGGGGTAGAACCAGGCTTAGTCTGCAGCAGCCCTGGCTCCATCCTCATCAAACTCCCTCCCTGCCCCAAGTTAACCTGGTTTAAATTATTTGATCTAAATCCTGATTAAAGCCATAGAGATGGTATCTGTGAAGAAAGCTTAATGTGAACAGTTGTGTTAATGTGTTTCCCAGGAACGCTCTTTGAAATTGTACCCATCTTTGTAGAGTGTGCAAACACTTTTTACCCAAAAAGATTCTTTTCTTCTGGTAGTTTGGAGATTACTTACATAGAATTTTTTTTTCTTTTTGCCCTTAAAAAATTAAATGTATTTTAAAAGTAGATATAAAAACAAAATTTGTACACACTTCTGGGGTATTCTGTGAATTTTATTTCTTTATTTTTGTTTCTTGAGACAGAGTCTTGCTACATAACACGTTCTGGCCTTGAACTTGCAGGGGTCCTCCTGCCTCAGTCTCCCAAGTGCAGGGATCACGGGTGTGTGATACCAAGACCAGCAACTATATGAAATTAGTATGTGTATGTAAACTGTGAATGTTTAAATCAGATGAAGACAGCTAGTTTTTCAAACTTTATTCTTGCTTTTTTCTCTGTTGCTCTCTTTCTTTCAAATGGTACTGGCCTTGAACTAAGGCCTTTGCACTGAGCTATAGCCCCAGCTTTTTCAATTTTTATTTTGAGACAGGACTTATCAAGTTTCTAAGTTGCCTAGGATGGGCTTGAACTTGTGATCCTCCTGCCTCAGCCATCTGAGTAGCTGTGATTATAGGCACATGCCACTCTCCCTAGCGATGACTGGCAACTCTTAAGTACACAGACATTTGTGGCCCACTTACTGAAGGAATGACAGTAGTGACCACTTTAATCACAAATGATCTATGGGTACCTTCCCTCTTTCACCCCACATAGCCAATTACTACTGAGAAATCTGGCAATTACTACTGAGACAAAGAGGTTGGACCTGGCGGGTCTAGCTTCTCTTCTGTGTAACTGCTATTCTCTTGTTTTGCATAGTATTTAGTTGAGGCTGGAGTATTTACAGGCTCTTTGTCCATAGGAGACTTTAGTTTGGTTATAGTTTGTCCTGAGAAGCCATGCATCCCAGTATGCCAGCACAAGTCCTAACAGCATTCTTTTTCGTCCCACATGGAAAGTAAACTCCATTGTTACTCTAGGCCTGGAAGAAATTTGATTGGCACATGAAGGGTATGAATGATGAGTGGTGAAACTTCCAAGACACACTAGTACAGGAAGGCTATGCCTGAACACCACTGACCGCAACCAGGGCTGCTTCGGGTTAAGCCACAGAGGGGTGCAGGAGACAATTATGCTCTTTCTATCAATCCATAAATTGATATCAAGGAAAGCAGGGCATGGTGGGAATCAAGTGCAATGTGAACACAATACATACTGATTTTTCCTTCTTGATTCCTGGGTGTCATTGTGGGCAAGTTATGTAGTATCTCTAAACTTCACTGTACTCATGAAAAAAAGATAATGAGGCTTGGTTCATCTGTGAGGAGTTAGTAAGATATCTGAACTGTGCCGTGGGCTCAACAATAGTGGCTCCTCCATGAGTCCTTCTGTTAATGGCTACTCTGTGCCACAGATACACCACGGTCATGGGGCTCTTGTTTTGAAGACACAGTCTCACTATGTAAAAATCATCCAAGCTGGTCTCAGACTCATGGTCTTCTTGCCACTGCCTCTCCAGTGCTGGGATTACAAACCTAGACCACTATGCCTGTCTTGTCATGTTACTTTAAAAATAAAGTCCTTGCTAGGCGTAGTGGCTCACACCTGTAATCCAGCACTCAGGAGGCAGAGATAGTAGGATTGCTGAGTTCAAGGCTTGCCTGGGCTACATAGTGAGCTCAGGGCCAGCCTGAACTATAAATCAAGACCCTGTCTAAAAAAAAAAAAAAAAAAAAAAAAAAAA